>BQNB010020278.1:14878-57229 GCA_026074375.1 Tanacetum coccineum | reverse complement strand
AATCTAATCTCATTGAGATGATCACACTCAATAGATTGATTACCAATAACTCACATAAACACACAAAACCACATAAAATCATATAAAATCATATAAACCAAACATTGCAACAGGCACATAAGTCAACACTACGGTTTGACCAACCTGCTCAAGTCATGGTTGTCACAGGAACGCATGTATTCAGCTCGGCTAAATACGTATATTCATCGTTATCGCGAACGTAATCCTGAATATGTCAATTTTGATCACTAGATATTTATGTCATATTCTAATAGTACTTGGTTGTCGTACTTGTATCGCTTTATATTTGAGTGTTGTAATATGTCATTATTTGTAATAGTCTTGTTTGTATTTTATTAGCGTTTATCTATGTTTATGTAAGATTTATCTGGTGTTTATTACTTCATCATTTTTCACATATCAGGAACAATAACTTTCAAACTTATAATTAAATTTTTTAACCTTAAACAAAGAAAGGAAACATTATAAAGTAGACTAAAATGTAAAAGGGTAATAAAAAGTAACATATAATATGGTGTAAACAAAATAAAAAATAACATTAAAATGAAGCTCAAAATATACAACATTTAAGTTAAATGAAATGCTTCATTTTGAAATTAAAAACCCTTATTTTAAATAGCATCCGACGTTTACTATTAACATTTCAAAGGAGAGGTTATATAAAGATTTTACTACATGTAATGTACAAAAGTTAATCGAATTAGGTACATAGACACAACTAAAAGAAAGAAAAAAAACACATATGACGATATGGATCAAGCCGAGCCTCTTGCCACTATATAAAATAACACTAAAAAAACACATTCACCTTTTGTCCAATCAATTAAAAGCCTCATGTACTTTTGTATTTAATAGGGATGTTTATATAGGATGCATGGGGTGTTGCAATAGAATCACCCGTTTACATCTTGCTATTTTAAGCTAAGGCAACCAAGAATAATAGAAAGCCATTAAAGTATCCTACCAATCTAAGTTTATAAGCTAACTAAGTATTCATCTCATTTTTACTACACAAAAACATTTTACTCACTCTTTCTCTCTTGCTAGTGCTCGACAACACCTCAAGAACAAGAAACAAATTTGGTTTTTTATTTTTACAAGTATATTACAAGGAAGGTTTAAGGGTATTACTAGTAATCAAACAAATTTAGGGTTTGATTTAGCTGTTAAACAAGCTAATCTTATCATTTTTCATCTTCGAGGTTCCATAATTTTTCTCAGACTTTCATTATACATATTTTGCTATGAACATCCTAATTATCAAGTTATATCACCAACTAGTTTGTTATTTTGAGTATTTACAAAAAAGAACTAGTAAAATTCTTATATATATAATTACCTACAAGAAGGTGTAAAATAAATAATACACATGTTCTTACACTTCAAATATTTATTTGGTAATTTATAAACTAGCTGAAACGCCTCTTTCTAGACTTTTGATTTGACCAAAAATTAAAAACTTTGCAGAAACAAATGACCGGGAGTGACCTTGTGTCACTTCTTGATAAACTGACATTTATACATTACCATTAGTCCCTTGAAAGTACTATTACCATAAAATAGACTCTAATAGCTTTCCAACGATATAAGGAACTCATTCTAACTCCTTGCGGTTTGGTTTTTACGTCAAAAATAAAATCAACAAGTTGCCAGGACCATCCAGCCAAGCGGCTGGATGGCCAGCCGGACGGCTGGTGAGAAGACGGGTGGCTGAGAAGCCTTGTTGGGCGGCTCCCTAGACCTGCACACATACCTAAACTCAATTTGTACACTTTATTACGAAAAACTAACCTCCCGAACTTGACATTACATAAAAATCTCCAAAATTCATAAAAAATTATAATACATCATTTCCATACTTGCTTGTGGTCTAAATGACCCAAAAACATGAACTTTATGGGGTTTACCAAACACCCTATTTTGACCCGTTTTACATCCTTGTTTTGACCCATTTATATACATTTATATATATGACCCCAACAAAAGACTTGACACTTGACCTTAGCATTTACAAACCATTAGAACACTTAGGGGATTCAACTTTCATTCAAGCTCGGCATCTACCTTAACGAATTGTCTAATATCCATAAGTACTTCCACGTCTAAGCCTTAATCTACACATTACCTTCTTCCCTTGAACCTACAAAACATTAAACATCTAAACCATAAGCTTTCGCTTAGTAAGTAACCCATGTTAATATATTATCATACACGACACAATCAATTGCATACATACATATCATAACTAAATCACTTAACCATTAATCCATGTCATTTGCTTACTTCCACACCAATTCTCAACATTGCAAACAAACATCATAACCACATTCAATTATGCTAACACAACATGTCAAATCATAAATTCATCACATACCTTGATTAGTTTCATGACTAAATCAAGCTTATCTTAACTAGGACCTAATAAGCCTAGTTCAAACTTCATTTCAAAGTCTCTATATTCCTACACCTAAATACTCATTATTCAACATACATAAACACATGATCATTCATATATCATAACATGTTATAAATAGGTTACTTACCTCTCGTCCAAGCTAAAATCTACCAATAACACCATCATCATCATCCAAAGCTATCCTTCCTAAACCATAATTATACATATTGTTAACACATTAGAGAGATGTCATAATATGGGTTTATACAACCCATTAACACATCCTTCCTTATTCCTTAACATCATATGATCATATATTGATCATATGGTGAAAACCCTTTGGTATGTGCTTAATTACACATACCATTTTCTATCAAAAACGGACTTAAATGACTAAAAACGTACCAAAAATACATTGTATTTGTATGTTTTGCATTTGAATTGTGCAGGGACGGATATTCAAGAAAAGGACAAGAAGAAAGCAAAAAACAAACAAAACCAAGCACGGAATAGAAAAGACAAAGTCAAATCAAAGCCAAAGTCAGTCAAAGTAAAAAAAATCAACAGGAAAGTCAACCTCGTCAAAGTCAAAAGTCGACCAAATGAAGAAAATACAACTTGAGGGACTAAAATTGCCAAACCTCAAGTTGTAATACAAGACTAAAAGACAAGGGCTGAAATTGCATACCAGCTGAAGTACAACTTTAGGGGCCAGTTATGCCAAACCCCTAAAGTTGTATCATAAAAGGGCGAAGTGTGCAATGAAGTTATAAGAGATAAGGGGCCAAAGCTGCCAACTTGCCCAAAATCATTTTTTCCCGCCCAACAAAACCCCAGATACAACTCACGGGTGTCTTCCCACCCTTTTACCCTGCAACCTCTTCAACACCCTGGATAAAATACTTCCCCCTCCTCCACTATCTCCCCCCAGCTTTATAATTGCCATGTTGGCAATCCCTCACCATTTCCAAGTAATTTCGTAGGTACACTTGAACAAGATTCCTTAAAACTAAAAACGAAGCATTCAATCAATTCGAAATATTTAGTAGAAAAATACGAAACCAATTAGGATGTCTAATATTGTCAATTAGGACGGACCACGGTAGGGAATTTGATAATGAAGTTCAATTTGGAGAGTTTTGTAATGCCAGCGGTATTACATATAACTTCTCGGCTCAACGCACTCCACAATCAAATGGCATGGTAGAAAGGAAAAATAGGACACTACAATAAATGAGTAGAACTGTGTTGAATGAACAATTGTTACCACAAAAGTTTTGGTGTAACGCCTTAGATACTTCAACATACATCCTCAACCGAATCCTAATTAGAGCCATCTTAGGCAAAACACTTTATGAACTCTTGAGAGGTAAGAAACCTACTCTTAATTACTTTAAAGTGTTCGGAAGCAAGTGTTTCTTCTTAAACACCAAAGACTACCTTACTAAGTTTGACCCAAAGTCATACGAAGGCGTCTTTTTAAGTTATTCCCAAAATAGCAAAGCCTGCATTATCCTTAACAAACACACCATGAAAATTGAAGAATCACTTAACGTGACATTCGATGAAACTCCTCTACTCTCTAAGACATCACCCTTGGTGGATGATGACTTAGATAAAGTAAAAGCAATTAAGGTTACCGAAAATAAAAACTTAGAAAAATACATTGAGGATGATACTTTAGAAATTGACGATTTAGTCAATATTAAGGAATCCAGGAACCAACCTTTAGCAAATGTCATAGGAAACCTTAACCAAATAACTCTTAGGTCTCAAGCCCAAAACCAAAGTAACTTCTTTTGTTTTATATCAATTATAAAACCTAAAAATGTAAATGAAGCCTTAAAGGATGAAAGTTGGATAATCGATATGCAAGAAGAATTAAATCAATTTGTTACAAATAATGTTTGGGAGTTAGTACCACAACCTAAGAATATGACAATCATAGGAACTAAAAGGGTGTATAAGAATAAGTTAGACGAGAACGGTATTGTATCTCGTAATAAGGCTAGGTTAGTCGCCCAAGGTTATAATCAGCAAGAGGGCATCGATTATGATGAAACTTATGCCCTAGTTGCTAGGTTAGAGTCTATTAGGATCTTATTAGCCTATGCTTGTGCTTTAGATTTTAAGTTATTCCAAATGGAAGTAAAAAGTGCATTCCTGAATGGTTTTATCAATGAGGAGGTATACGTGGCACAACCTCCAGGATTCATTGACTTTGAAAAACCGGATCGTGTTTATAAACTCAAGAAAGCTTTATGTGGTCTTAAACAAGCACCCAAAGCTTGGTATGATGGATTAAAAGCTTTTCTTATTAAACATGAATGCAACATGGGAATTGTAGATAACACACTTTTTACAAAGAAGAAAAATTCAAATCTCATCATCGTTCAAATATATGTCGATGAAATTATATTCGGTTCGAATTGTCAAGACATGTGTGATGAATTTCCCAAAATCATGCATGACGAGTTCAAGATGAGCATGATGGGTGAACTTAACTTCTTCCTTGGATTACAAATAAAACAAATAGAAGATGGAAATTTCTTTAATCAATCTAAATATATTAAAGAAATGCTTAAGAAATTTGGCTTAGAAGATTCTAAACCAATGAAAACCCCCATGTCCTCGGATACTAAACTCACAAAAGAGGAAGAGTGTGAGTCAGTAGATAGTACCAAGTATCGAGACATGGTTAGGTAGCGCGCGCTCGCGCGCCAAGACCTAATGGCAAGTTATGCCCGTCGATATTCATGTTTAGTGTCTGTACTTGTACACGCTTCCAAAGAGGATCGGGGAAGAAAACCTATCATCTTGAATAAAGATGGTTAAGTGTATCTTCGATAAATTAAAGGCACTATGCACCTCCTAGGATTCATGGTATCCTACCCATCGCCGGGCCTCCCCCCCCAGGACGGACATGAAAACCGTTCAGTATATGCCGACTTCTGATCACTGCGGCCAGTGATATCTGCGACCGACCCAGGCACTAGCGGCACATTTGTTACGTTCATAGGATGTTATCTAACATCTTGGTTCTCGAAGAAACAAATCACTCTTGCTATATCCACTACCGAAGCCGAATACGTAAGCGCCTGAAAGGCATGTCAACAAGCACTATGGATGAAACAAGCTCTTATTGACTACGACATTCGACTCGACGTTCCGATCATGTGCATTAAGGCGCGATTGACCTTAGCAAAAACCCGGTGCAACACTCGCGGACTAAACACATCGAAATTCATCACCACTTTCTTCGAGACAATGGCCAGAAAGGACATATTTCTATTGAAAAAGTCTCGTCCGTCGACAATATTGCCGACATTCTCACCAAACCCCTTAAATGTGAATCGTTTAACTATGTTCGTCTTGGTTTAGGAATGATGGGACGCATTCCATAAATCGTTCTTCTTTTCTTCTAGTCTCGATTCTAGTCCGTGTTCCACTCCGTGTCGTGACAACTTAATTACTTCATCCGAAGTATTTTAAGCATTTTTAATTCGCGAAATGCAAATTAAAACGTCACTCATTCCGTACATTTTTTGTTAAAAATCGAGTCTAAAACCCTCTGCTGAGGGCGGGCCCCATATCTAGGGCGGCCCCCTGATTTAATCAGGCGGTCCCCATATCTCATTTTTAATAAAAAACAAACACCCCCTTCTCTCTAAGTGCAACGACGAAAACCTCTATAAACCCATCAAAACTCAAAATCAACTATTATAACTCAAATTGAAGATTAAATCAACACCAATAATCAATCCTAACATCATAAATATCATCAATTGTAAGTCATTTCATATATTTTTTTCCAATTCATGTCTAGGGTTCATGTTGAACAAAAAATCAAAATTGAGGATTTTTCATTTTTCTTTTAATTGTATGCAATTAGGACTATAATAACACAATGTATGACTAATATGCTTCCCGTAGACATAGGATTTGCATAATTGAGTGTGTTTGTCAAAAAATTTAATATGAACAAAAACCCTAATTTTATTTTGAAATTATTCACGTTGGGAACACTATAAAAATGTTTTAATGCATTGTTAATACACCCTAAAAACGTTTTTGCATTCATGCATGTTGGTAGTCAAAAGCACAAAATGAACAAACAAAGTCGAATCAAACAAACGAAGCGGAAGCTTTATTCAAATTACCAAACAAAATATAAAACCAAATTTAAAGACAAATTCTAATTCAAAGGTACAAATAAAACTACACCTATCAATCCCTATGTATAGGCTAAACTAACCGTCATAGGATAGTTTTAAAATTCCAAACAAACTTGGTGGACAAGTCACACAAATTACCAAAAACGAATATCTATCCAAATTCCAAATTTACGAAACAAACCTTAAAGTTTAAATCACTTCTAACAATCTCCACCGTGACTTGAACTCCTTAAAATGTTCCAAAACCAAATTCAAGATTCCAATTTCCAAACTCCAAATGCTAGAGATACTAGCCTAATTCAAAACAAACGACCGATTCTCAAAAGCAATCCCAAAGAAAATCGATCCAAAGCAAATGCCTATGAATTCAAAACGAAGAATCAAACGTTGACCGACAAATTCGAACACGATCGACCAAACAAATAAATCGACTCGAACGATCTTCAACAAAGAGAATCAAATTCGGGCAACCAACTTCAAAATCCCGATAAACGAAGATCCCAAATTTTCCAAACTAACAAATTCCAACGATCGAACAAATTCCAAAATACCCGATTATTACCAAGTCTTCAAACACCAAATCGATCTTCAAATTTCAGATACCAAATTCAAACTCTAATGACCCACTTATTTAATAAGTATTACGGTCCAACTTCAAACTTATTATCCGTATCAAACAAATTCAAGTAAATAATAACTTGACGAACGACCACTAACAATTCAAACGCCCCAAATATAATACGGATAATAATTTTAATGACCCGCTTATATAATAAGTATTACGGTCCAAATTTTCAAACTAACAAATCCAAATAATCTAACCATAGTTTAGTCTTCAAACAAACAATTAATCAACAAACTCAAAGAATCGATCCTATTCAAAAGAACCACAAAGAAACAAAATTCTAACCAAAACCCAAAACTTGTCAAATAATCCAACAGATCCCATAACAAACAAATCTATTCCAAAAAGCTATACTAACAAAAACAACCAATCAGTTTTTTTCTTCCAAACAGAATATCGAGTACATAAACTATAACACCAAAAAATTTCAAACCTGATTCTCAAGCCAAAAAGTAAAACGCACATTTTTTTTCTTTTTCTTCATGGCTGAACGAAACCTAGCTCTTGATACCACTTGTTGGTAGTCAAAAGCATAAAACGAACAAACAAAGTCGAATCAAACAAAAGAAGCGGAAGCTTTATTCAAATTACCAAACCAAATACAAAACCATATTTAAAGACAAATTATAATTCAAATGTAGAAATAAAACTAAACCTATCAATCCCTATTTATAGGCTAAACTAACCGTCATATGAAAGTTTCTAAATTCCAAACAAACTTGGTGGACAAGTCACACAAATTACCAAAAATGAATATCTATCCAAATTCTAAATTTACGAAACAAACCTTAAAGTTTAAGTCACTTCTAACAATGCATAATGATCTCATGAACATCATTCGAAATATTTAATCAATGAATATTTTCGACATGTTTGAATGAGCAAATTTGAATTGAGGAGTGTTTGGGTTAACTCATAGGTTTTTATTTTAGAGTCTAGGTAAGCGCAACTCCACATTTGTTGGATTTAGGCACACACTAGGCATAAATTCTCGTTAACATTACGAGTTCATAATATTAAAATATGGTAATTTTCTTTTAGGTAACAATGCCTCGTAAAACTGTCGAAGATCACCAAAACACAAAAAGCTACATTCCCGAAAACTTCACATGAATACATCTCACCTTTAAAAGAGATGTTTAAGAATCTTAAAAGTTGTTGCATTCATGAGGGTCGGGTAGTTTATTCAGATTTTGATGACATGGTCTATGTTAGATCCATGTTTGGTCATATTGGGTTTGAGTGTCTTCTCGAAATTAATGAACAAATCGTTCCTCATTTTATTCTTGAATTTTATAGTCAATACCATGTCAACTACACTCTCGAAGGTCAAATGTTAATCGAGTTTGTCATCCAAGACCAATTCTTCTCTTATATAATCGAAGAATTTGGTCAAATTTTTGGTATTCCCTCTAATAGTGCATGTTCTTTTTTCGAAAAGTGGTCACTTGACGACTTGCAATATAGTGTCCTTACAAGTGGTCCTTATCAAACTGACCCTCCTTGCCCCGATGAAATCAAAAAGTATGTTCAAGTCGTTGATGTTGAGGAAAACTAAATTTTAACTCGTGAAATCATGTCAATAATGAAAACTTGGGTCGAAATAATTTGGGAAAATGTCTTTTGTCTTGGGGGTAACCGGGATCATGTGTAGGCGTGTCTTTGTCACATGCTTTATTGTATCACTAGGTCCGAGCGATATAATCTTGCATACTTTATTGCAAAACGAATGGAGTTTGTCACCAAACAACCTCGGTTGATTCTATCATACGGTATGTTATTAACTCGATTGTTTAAATATGTCTTGTCCGAGAGTCCTGAGTTGTCAAACGATCGTTATGTCTTGTGTGATCGTGTCATGTATCCTTTTACCGCTCAAAAGGATTATGGCCGAGAAGAGGTCGCTCTTCTACTTCTTTTTCATCTGCCTTCGGTCAACTATCCTCCTCTCATCCTAACAATGATGATAATGATGGAAATGACGAAGGGACCTCGCGTGTAAGCACTCCTTCCCCCACTCGTTTTGTCAATTCGTTGTCAAATGACATTCCTCAAATCTTTTCAAATCCACCCAACATCAACCCAAACATGGATCCATTCTACACTAGCCAAACCAAAATCCTCAACCGTCAAGTTCAACTGCGAGATGAGCAACCCAACGTGCGTGCAGACAGATCACAGGTCAAATCGGGAAGGGCATTAAGAATTTGTTGAGGGGAAAGAAGAAGAAGTGAGAAATTTGGAAAATTGCTAAAGATAATTTATTGCATAGTACTTATTTAACTTCGTTAATACTTATGACTTATTATTTATGCTTTCGTACTTAAAATTATGGTTTATTTGGTAGGATTCTTAGTACTTTATTTAGGAAACGTAATTTGCCTTGGATGATCGTTCTATTTTATCATCCTAGACTTGTTTGCATGCAAATTGACACAATATGCTCTCTATTATATAATTATGATATTATGCATGCTTACCTATTTTTTTGATGAGATGCCTATACTTGCTTCCCAAATAGAATTTAGATTAGCTAGTGTATGTATTTGAGATTTTGAAAGTATTAGATAATTCTTGAGGTAATAGGGTTGGCTGCCAAAGGCAAAACTTAGGGTAACATTTTCTGCACAGGTTTAAAAATCTATAAAAACTGGGAAAAATTTTGTCCCTCCAGAAAACGGCCCCGTTAAATACCTGGTGGTCCCCAAATATATCTAGGACCGCCCTTTTATTTAATGGACCACCATCAGGGGTCACGAGATTTTTCACTGTGTTTCTCCTAATTTTCAGTGCAGTTGACTATCTCCCTTCCTAGGCCCAACTATCTTTATGTATTTTGCTAAACCATTCTTGGAATTTCTTTTCTTCATTCTCATGCTTTACCTCTTTAATCACACTCATCCTAGTTAAATAATCACATCCACCATTCTCTTCATCATCTTCACCATTATTTTCTTAATTTTTCTTCCACTTCCATGGCTTCCATGCAAGACTCCTCCTCTAATCCCTCTAAGAAAATTAAACTCACCATCATTCCACCTAGAAAACTCTTTATTGATTTAACAGGTGAAGATGATGACACTACCACACCTTCTTCTATAACAAAATCCTCATCTCCATCTCCACCAAATGCACCATCAAAAACCCCATCAACCAAAGATACATCATCTACCTTTGGCACTACATCTTCTTCATTTGAGTCTAAACCTTAATCTTCACCTCTTTTCTCTAATGACACACCTTCTCCTCAACCATCCAATCCCTTTCTTGATGATATCATGGATGCACCTCCAAAACCTTCAAATCCACTTCCACTTTAAAGTCATCCTTCTTTAGATATCACTCTCTCCTTGTCACCAATCACTCCTCTTGATCACATTCTTGATACCCCTTCACCACCTTCACCACAACCACCACCTCACCCACCTCTCATTGGTCGTCTCATCTACTTTAACATGTTTGACTACCATGGGGTAAATTGTCTTTGTTGTTTTCACAACCGAAATCTCATTTTTTTCTCTTAGGGATGAGATGAATTTAATGTTTGCTCACCTTGAGTATCTTCTTACTTTCGCCATTGCCTCACCTTCTCCACCTCATCCTTAAAACATCTTCAATGCTTCTAAATAATGGTTCACCCAACCTTTTTCTCAAAGCCATTATCTATGACTCAAGCATCATCTAGGATTTATGAAGTATTAAGACCATTAGTGTAGTTTTGTTTAATTTTAATATCTCTAGTATTGAAAGAAATTCATGTTCTCATGCATAAGTTTACTTTATGTATGAATTTGCCTTGTTATGAATGAATGAACTTCTATTATGGGTAAATTGTATGACTTATGTGTTTGGTTATTTCTTCTCTATATAGC
Source organism: Tanacetum coccineum (assembly GCA_026074375.1). Classification (NCBI taxonomy): domain Eukaryota; kingdom Viridiplantae; phylum Streptophyta; class Magnoliopsida; order Asterales; family Asteraceae; genus Tanacetum; species Tanacetum coccineum. The sequence goes on along the minus strand of BQNB010020278.1, from coordinate 46,141 downwards.
CAAGAATATATATATTTGTTGAGATATTGCTACTTGTTAAAAATATTTCTTGCACTTGTATTTCTAACTCAGTTTTGTAGCAAAATCCCATAAGCTCAATCCCTTGGAGCCTCAAATGAGGGGGAGCATACATCAAGGGGCAGTCTTGGCATCGTCAATTTCTTTCTTTCTCTACTCGACGATTACTTTTTGGATTCGACAAAAAGGGGGAGAAATTGATCAAAACTCATTAATAACTTGCAAAATGTTATTTTTATCTAAAATGAGTTTATATTTTGTCATCATCAAAAAGAGGAGATTATTAATACAAATAATGCCTAAAAACGTTATTTATATTTTTCGACTCCTCCACGTTTTGAAGATGACAAAATATAAAAACGTCTACGATAAAAATAAACATTTACGTGTTATTAATCGTAAATTTTCATTTCGACGTAAATCACTTAAGGTATGAATAATCAAATCATTAAACATGATTGGTGATCAAGAAAATATTTTTTTCCTAACCATTACATTTCTACAAAATTATTTTTACAAAAATAAAAATATACAAAATATTTTCTAATATAAAAGAAATATTTTATTTAATTATAAAAATTCAAATCTGGTTTTCCTCCAAAATGGAAGATTTCACACTAGATTTAACATTCCCCACTAAAAGACAAAAAGGGAGCGTCTACCTAGGGGCGACCCCTTGATAGGCAAGGCGGCCCACATATATATATGGGATCGCCCACAGGATACGTTGAATTTTCCAGGCTATAAATACTGCATTATTCTCTGCAAAAAACAGGCCTCTTAGCACAAAATTTTTAGATAACTTTCTCTTACTAAAACCTTCTTTCTCTATCTAAATCTCTTGATAACTAACATAGTTTAATCTTGTTTTAAGTGATCAAATATCATCTTCTACCTTCTTTCTTCTTCTATCAAGTGCAAGAGAAGAACACTTGTATTCGCCAAGAAACGAAGTGTTTTAGATTAGTGATTTCTCCTCTCTTCTTCTAAGATCCAAACCTCTATTTTTTTGATCTTGTGTTTGTGTGTAAAATCGGATAGTGTATAAATCCGATTGTGTTGACCTTGTGTCAGTTAGTATTTTAGTCCTTAAAATACATTGGCGAAGTGGTAGATTGGTTCTAGCTAAGATTAAGACTCGACATTTAGCTTAGTGTCAGAAAACAACGTAAGTGACGTGTAAACGGTTTTCTCCGCCTAAAGGGAGCTTGTTGACATAGTGAAATCTCGAGTCGGATACTCAGGGAGTGGAGGAGGGCGAAGAAGATCTTCGTAGCCGAACCACTATAAATCCCAGTGTTGTGGTTTGAGTGTTCTATCTCTTACCTTTTATCTTTTACTTATTCTTCATATTTATTGTTTATATTGTGATTGTGTTGCAAGTAGTTAGATACATTGGTTGTTCATATTGTAAATTGATCTTGCATATATTTGAATCTAGTGTTTTTATAAGCAAAGTTTTTAAAACCTAATTAACCGGTAAACTATTCAACCCCCCATTCTAGTTTTCACAAAGAGTTTATCAACTTACAAATTAGATTATGGAACAGCATCATCCTAAGTTTCGTGCCCATTTTTTCTTCCTTTATTTCGAAATTAAAGGAGAATGTGTAATTCACACCATATGTTCATCCTCTATCCATGGCCAGTGACATTGTCAGCAACTGCAACACGGTAAACCGTAACACATTAAAAGTATATCATATTGGATAAAACTGCTGATGTACTTATATATTTCACATTAATGAACATAATAACCTATCCAATATATTGATTAAATGGTAAGGCATCTAAAGTTTCATATAATCAGTGAGTTTACAAATAAATCATTAGAGCTACTAAAAGGTATAAAAGTGCAGTCTACTTCATGAAAAACTTATTTCGCCAATATTTAGGCCTTGAATAGTTGATTATGATTTGGATATAACTCTAATGGACCCATTAAGTTGCAAATGAGTGATATGAGTATTCTCAAAGTACATCATAAGTACACACAGAAGGTTTAATGATTTACTGTAATTAACAATTGATTGCATTTAATCTTGTAGCATAAACATTGTCAAAAGTCTTAAATTTTAGTTTGTATGTGATAGTAGTACATGAAGTGACTCATAAATATTTTGAAATCGTACCTCTTTCATAATAATAACGCAAGCATTTTATGGCATCAGGTAGCGCAATAGCTATCGCAATAATAGCATCATCATTAACCGTCATCAGGCTCTTTGCTCGTCACCATATTTGCTCCTAGTATCTCCCCTGCCTCTGGATTTATCAGCTTGTTTGCTGTCTTCGAGCATAACTTGATCACGAATCAAAATATGTAAAAAATAGCAAACACGATTCAAATAGGTATAGTACTACATCGGTTCGTCATCGGTCTACTTCCTGATTGTTGTGGTTGTATAATATGTTCCATTAATACCACCGTAAGTAACTTTCTTGGAGGTTGCACGTTCGAACCAGAAACTATCCAAAGCATACAAATCATAGAAGTTTATTAACCATGTCCATTTAACATGACAAAATGTGAGGGTTGGACAGGTTAGGACAACCCGCAGACTGTTTCGGCCACTAATGTTGCATCTTTTCTAATGATTAGCTATTTAGAATCTGAAATAAGTCACACTATAAAAAAACACTCTTTGGTGTTTAAGCCTGTTTACTTAAAAAAACACTCTTTGGTGTTTAAACCTGTTTACTTTTAAACCTTTTAGTTTGACTCTGCCGAGTTGACAGCCTAGTAGTATAAAAATAAACAGACGCCCAAACCTACCCGTTAATAAATAAATGTCCCAATATCGCCTTTCTCATGGAAACAACTAAGCCCATCTATAAGGTTAACTAAAGAAAAGCAATAAGATTTTAGTTGCCATGTGAATCATAAGGTTAACGAAAGATAGTGTTGCCACCTCTACCAGGGAATAAAGAGTAACAAACAGTTGTAATAATCTATAAGCCAAATACCTAAAGTAAAAGCAATTTGTAAATTTGTGCATGTGGGCTATATTACAATTACGACAACTTAGAAGCTAACACCTATACGAATTTCTGTCAGCTATAAAACAGTTCAGAAAAGTGAGATATTCTATTCATACCCATCTTGCAGACGTGTGGACTGGGCCATAGCCGTTGACAGCTTCGTACTCGTTGAAGTATTGGGGCACAAACAAACCTAAGAAGAAAAGCTAAATATGAACTTTGTTCTAAAGCTGTTCAGATTGCAAAACTGAAGGAAGCTAAGGCCAACCCCACATGTGATATGACAGAATTACCCTCCGTGTTTAGCAAATGAATGGGTCATAAGCGGACGGAGAGATAAATTCACATATTAGCTTTAGCTTACCTACGTAAGTGAAGAAAAGACAATATAGCATAGCGATGATAGGTGTTGGTATTGAAGCAAAGACCGCTCTAAATTTGCCTGCATGATTGCAGTATGTTATGACAGGTTAAAAACTTTTACCGCCCACATCTAGTTATTAGGTTGAAAAAAGTACTTGCCAAGAACTGAAAAGATCCTGAACCCAGATGAAATTTGCACGACTCTTTGATTTCCAACACGCGTCAAAGCCAAAAGACCAGCATTTTCACTATAAAATAACAAAAAGTTTATTTTAATGAATAAGATAATGTGATTCGAAGTGCTATTGTGGAAAAGTTGTCTCTCAATTAGATACCCGAAGCTCTACTTCCGGTTCCAAACAAACCCGACAACAATATGCCAATGAGCTTAAGGCTTTCGACCTTCACTTCGTTCTTGTGTTCTAAAGTTGGCACCTACTACACGAAGGACCACATCCTGAAAAATAAATAAATAAACCCTCATTAGTCAATGGGTTGTGTAGTGAAAACCTCTGATCCATTTCACCATTTTTTTAAAGTAAGATAAAACATAACCAATATCGACTAACTGATTAATAAGTGAAATTTGTCACATCTATGTTAAACTGGCAGTATTTCGAGGCAAAAAATTATCATCAAATAATCACATAAGAAAACCTTTAAAAACATGAACATCCAAAAGGACATAATTAGGGTTGATAGTCATACACCCGCGAACAAAATAATAAGAATGAAGAAAAGTTAAAAAGAAGACAAAGAAACATACCTTTCTCCTCCATCTTCGGGATTGGATGCTTCCAGCTTCTTCCTTTTTTTGTTGGCATACAAATCCCAAGCCCTAATATAAAAATTAAACAAAACTAACAACAATAAATTCAAATTCCACATACCACAAACAACTAAAATCATTTTATACATAAATTCATTCAAAACTGATTGTTTTGTTAGTGGAGATTCATGGATGATTTATGTAGTCGGTGTAGAGTTTGTGTCGATGAATCTGGAAGAATGGAGGATTGGGGAAGAATGGAAGATCGTTATAACATCGTTTTAGACTTTACATGGGCTAGACTTCATGGACTACGGGTAGCCCAAAACCAAATCTGCCCTATTTTGTCGCCTAGTGTGATGACTTTTAGTAAATAGTCTAATGTCTACATAAATTGTAGAAAATAATTTTGACGTATACATTTGATAATTACGTTAGTCCAATAATATTATGTTATAATATCAACAAAAATTCACCCTTCAGATATAGTTGTCAGATTATTCTGTGAATATAATTCTGTAAACTCTTTATAAATGTGACGTTGTTCGTCAAATAATTATGGACAGTGAAAAGAAAAAAAAGCACAAAGTGATTGATGCAATTCACGTTGTCATGAAACAAGTTTTTGATACCCGCGCTTCGCCGCGTCGTATTTTTTATAAAAATGCAACGATTTTTTTGGATAAATTGTATACCATAAAGCATTTTTTATACAACGATTTTTCTGGTTACCAACGATATGAGTCATGAACCATCAGTTTCGTTTCATCACATATCTGTAAAAAAACCACTATAAGAACTTAAAGATAGGCCATCTCAAACACCCAGGATAGTATATAAATAGACAACGTCCACTATTAAGTGCCGATAACAAAACTAAAATGCAAACTGCTCAACTATTTATCAAGAACAAACTTTGGTGTTTTCACGCTCCAAGATGATGTTCAATATCTTCCCACAAACAGACTCTTCTTCTTGACAGTTTTGTCACTTCAACTTGTATCGAGCCTCTTGTTTTGTCGTTAATCTGAACTGGCAGCGTTACCTTAGTGTCTTTTAAGTATGCAGGATTAGCCTGGCAAATAAAATCAAAACTGAATCTGTTAGCTAATATTCATATGCAGGAAATGGAGAAACAAATAAGAGACATATACCTTTGGGAAAGACTCGTATGAAATTGTAGTTGAATGTCCTAACCGAGACCAAAGCTTGCCTATATTAAAGTTTAATCTGCACATAATTATAAACTTCTATCATGGCACAATAAAAGAATGTCATACATCAGTCCACCAACAGGAGTTGCATATGTAACTCTGTAAGTGATGGATAAGAAATCCTATGCCAATCATACACTAAGTCATATAATATGCATATTTATTAAAAGTATATTAATTTCATTACATATATGAAAAGTAATCAAGTCACTTACTTTGGTTTAAGTATTTGTATAGATGAAAGAAACATTGATACAACTGAGAAAGTTCAAAAAGTGTAAATAACATAGTTTTATATTTACTTAAAAAAACTACAGTATATATCACTTGAGGCAAAGTCATGTTAGAGTACATTAAGCACAACCTATTGAGTCTTTGTTATTCATTATTCCCAAGTACATTATAGTTGCCATTAAATTGAAGTAGATGGACGATTTAGGCGAAATGAGCTTTTTTCTTAACCACAGAAACATTGAATTCTACACAGATTGATAAGACTCTTTAGTCCTGCATATAATTCATTTACATTTTTTTTGAAAGGCATATAATTCATTTACATGACATCAAGTATGCAGGATAGACATGCCAAATTCATTATATTTCATCTTAAATGCATCTAGCTGCATTACCTGAATTTGCATTTTCTATTAGTCAGAGTCGCCCGAACCCTTTTTCAGCATTAGCCATCTCAGCACGCAACTTCTCTAGTTCCTAAGCCATAGTGAGTAAATTATTTTCCATCACTTGATCGTGTTCATGGTTCTTTGCTTGCCCCTTCTTCTCATATTCAATTGCAGACCTGAAGAAGTGAACATTATCTGAAAGCGCATTTTGAATTGAAGAAATCAGCTTATCAAGTACAGTTCAAGGCAAAAAAAAAGAAACCAATGATTTCGGTTTTCATATGATAGTGACAGCTCTATTTATATCAATCTGAACAGTCTACAAATTAAATAAAAATAGTTCAAGATCCGCGCCAAAAAATCATGTCACAGATTATAATATATTGACTTCATGGTTTGGACTTTAGACAACTAACAAAGTGATGAATCTGCAATTTTCGTTACCGGCCTACCACGTTAATATCGCTAGGTCTATTTGAATGATCTAAGAAGCAAACAGTTTTGTGTCAAGTAAGCTTCCCATTCCACTTATTCCCATCCATTCCCGAGTGCAACAACTACCACACACCCGACCTATTTTGTCCGATCTCGCTGGTCATTTATAATTTCATCTTCTAATGCCTGGAGGATAGCCTCTGTTGGAACCATCCTACATAATTAAACAAAACGACAAAACGTTATCACTTATCGGATGTAATATGTTTTCCTCTGATCAATAGGGGCATAAAAGTGCAGGTTCAACAGTTTTCAGTATGAACCTATTTAAATTGGCTTCATGACCATGGCATAATCTGAGGTCTCGTATCTAAAAAGAGGTAGATATAGATAACGATGACATGGCTGCTGCCAAAACTAATTCAAATTGTATGGTTTTATAGAGTTAGCAAGGTTGTAAGCTTTTCTATCAAAACTTAATTATGCATATTAAAGTGGCTAGTTTCTAAATACAAAACAAAGAGGGTCGTTTTTTGACTGTAAGTTTATTCCATCGCCAATCTACCTAACATCTAACACATTCTACTTATCAATATATATCAAAGCATATGTTGAAGTACTCAACCAAACTTGTCATGTTAAATCATGAAACGTTTATTGTTAAAAAGGATTGTATGAAATCTTACCCATATAATTTAAGCACCTGCATTATTAGAGAAGTTGTTTAACTAAATTTCCACCCAATAATTTGTTATTATCAATATTTAAAGAATATACGACAAATAAGCTATGTGTTGATCTTGATCCAAATAAGCATAAGTACAATAGATTACGCGAAACTTTCGCACACTTCCCTTTTAACTAATTTTTTAATCTGGCCCGTTTGAGATAAAACACAATTCAAGTTGACCCATTGGACGAACACTCGGTTTACTAAAAACATACATTTAATACGATATCCTACCCCGTTCGTTATCATTATGTCCTTAATTCCTCATTATCTTTCATCTATATAGAGTTAAAAATATTGTGTAAAGGTCATTTATGAAAATTAAACCTCTGTTTCAAAGACAAGTTGTCTTTTTATAATATTCAGCTTAGTTAATTTATAACTAAAATCATTCATTTTTATTAGCCAGCTGACCCATTAAAGATTAAACAATTTCTAAATTGACCGATATATATGTGAATGGGTCTAACTTTCGGCCTTTGTCATGGTCTATGTCGTACGGTGTGCTCGAGCACTTAATATTGTATAAGCCCTTTAGAATACCATTACCATTACATACGTATATACAAATACCGTGAGAAAAGTAACAATTAATTAAAGCATTTTGTTTATTTAATTTTTCATATACAAAGACTTACCACGGTGTATAACTGTAAATCATAAGCCTCTAATAACTAATAAAATGTGTGATTGCATCGTGCCCATGTACTTATTATTCAAATATCGCCTAAACTACTTACTATGAAGACACTAATAACTAATAACAAAGAACACTATTATGGCATAGAACAATAAACTATAACGCTGTGAACTTCCACAGCTATATCTCAATCAGTTGACTTCAATGTATATATTATACCTAATCCCTTGCATAATTGCGCCTTAATAGAATTGTGACCAATTATTTGATAGCTTACTAACATAAATAGTGAATAGACATGCTACCTGCGAGAACCCGCAAGACAGTCACCATGGGTCACACAACCGTTGTGCAATCTGCCATTAGAACAATTTATCAAACACCTCATATGCACCATGAAGAAATTAACAAAATACATAAAAATTGTATCTTTTTTTCAATAACAAACTCCTGAGGTTGAATTAAGTTATACCAATAAAAGAACCAACCTATAAACCAAAATTAAACAATAGCTCACAAGTAAATGCAATCCAAAAAAATAAGCACAAACTCACCTCGAATACTAATACACTGCCGAGTTCCTTCATAAAAATTAGCACCATTCCTAAACAATCAGAAAAAGCACCGAATTGAAAGGGTATGGCACTGAACACTGCGTGAAAAAAATTGTTTGTGTGTTTGTGTATTTAGTGGGAAACCACTGCGTGAAAAAAAATGGCCGGTGGATGGTTTTTTCTATAATGAGATTTATGTTATCTCATAACAGGGGTCATAGTAGACGCGTGTATATTCTAAGAGACACCACCATCGTACACATAGCTCACAACTACTAAATGATTTGATTAAAATATAGAGTGATTAGGTTACTGTTCATTAGAATATTTTATTATTAAATAAATTATTATAAAATAAATTATTATAAAATATTTACCGTAGAAAATGTGAGATACAAAACTATGACAAATGTTAGTGTTGATAATGCGTATCGATTTTGTATTCTCTTAGCACAAATGCATGGGAGATGAAGATTTTTTAATTAATTTTCTTTTCACTTGTTTATAATTTATTAATATAATGATTGGGTCGGTGATAGTCTCCTACATTGTGGGAAGTTGATAGGTTTATAAAAAAAACTATATATATATGACACCAAGCACGTTTTATTAAACCTAATAAATACAACACAACAACGTGTACATTTGCTTGAATCTGATTATTCTCTGCATCGACGTAAACACATTCGGCTGCTTCTACGTTCTTGAACCCAAATCAAAGTAAGCTTCTTGTTTAACTATATAATTTATTACAAACATGCATTTAAGATTCTTGAGAAAAAAAAGTGTAAAGCTAGCAAATGACGAAGGGCATAATGCTTGCTTTTTTCTTATATATGTATTTAGATTTAGATTTAGAAGATTTAGTTTGTCCTCAGGTGAATGTACGTTAGAACTTAAAAGAGACTCATTCAAATCTAATATTATAAGCTTACCGATTCAACAAGGAAACCAACAAATTCTGAATTAAAACTATTATTGATTAATGAATTTGTGCATGTCTTAGTTTTCTAGGGAAAATATCTATCGTATTCAATTGATTATTTGTTTATACTTGTTAAAAGACAAGGACATTGGGTCTTTTTCTTGGTCTTGAAAATAGTTTTGCATCCAAATCCTATCTTTAAGCAAAAAGAAAAAGATTAATATATCTGATATCTAATTGATACAGTATTACATTGATAGTTTTAGTTTAGTTTAGTTTTCAAATGAAAAAGAAGAAGAAAAATACGTTGAGAGTCCTCTGTTGTAAACAAAGAATGATTCACGTCTAGGTTAGTTATGTGAAAGTCGAGTTTTTTTCTCTGACGTGTGCGACTAATAAATATTTGATCTCGTGGTCGTTTTTAGACTTTTCTCTGGACATCCAAAAATGTTCGCCAAACATAGACTAAACTTGAGTTTTTTCTGAGACCTTTAAACTACTTTGCCATTTGGCCACTTTTTTTTTTTAGCTAGACCATTAGGGCACCTTGAACGATTAGTTTTCCAAGTGATTGGAGCCAAAAATTTAATTAATAGGGTGACTTAAACAAAATAACATACCTTGTTTGTGAGCCAGAAAAGAAAATTATTTTTAACATTACTAGAATACAAATAGATACACATAATGCACTCGAAAACATGACATCTATTAATAAATAAATAAAAATGACAGAAGTATGGAATTGCATATTTGCATGTTGTTTAGATTTTGAATGAATATAAATCAAAGTTTAAGGTTGGTATATAACATTTCAATAATAAAAAAAAGGTCAACTCAATGATTTTGAGACGTCTAAAGAGACTTGGTAATTTGGTATGCAAGTGAATTGGCCGTAACGCGCTTAAGTCATCTTAAGACTTGTAATGGTACACGTGTTTTCCAAATTTACGAGTATCAAATGCTTATGATAGAAACATGATATTGAAATTATGTAGTGATACACGTATTTTAATCGCGAGCGCTCTCTCTTTTATAAAATGGCTATGTTTGGCAATAAGCATTTGAAATCGTTTAAAAGGGAGGAGCGACAAACAATAAGTAGTTTGGTTGAAAAGTTTGTTTTAGGCAACAAAATAACAAGAGTTAACAAATTGAGAACGGCTCCAGCATTTTATTTATGATATTACCCACATACCCTTAAAAATATCATTGTTTATTTTTTGAATTAGTTTTTTATTTTAATGTGTATATGTCTTTTTTGGAATTTTTACATTTTATAATTACAACTATAACTACGTTACTAAACACGTTTTTTAAAAACAAACACCTACTGTTTAGTGTTATTGCTAACTGCTAACTACTATTGTGATACGACCCTGTTAGGGGTTGTATCGGGATAGGGCACCACTTTTAGCGTGTACTTGCTCCTTAAGAATGAAGAGAAAAAGAAGAGATAGATTTGCACCACTATAGCGTGTGCGAGCTCCTTAAAAAAATAGAGAAGAAAACTAGAATTGTTCTTTAACTTGATTGATTGAATAATAATGAAGAATGATTCGGTATATATACCGAATAAAAGACATTGCTTGGATCATAAGCCAACTACAAGATAAACATTGACTTGATAGTTATCCAAACCATATCCTAAACACATATCCTAAACATAAATAACTATGATAGTTATCCAAACCGTGGGCGTATCATTCTCCACTCCTTCACAACCACCTTGTCCTCAAGGTGATGTCTAAAATATATCTTAATTTCGGGATCCCAAATTATTATACCCCGATCGCTGCAAAATGTTGCCAAGATAGTTGGTTCTCCTTCCCTTTCAGCATCTCTCTCCACCTTCTTATCTTCCGCTTCATTATCTAACTCCTTTCAATTTTTCAAACTTTTTTGCTCCACTCTTGATAATGCATCAACCATATCTCCTTCTTGAAACTCCTCCGGAAGGTCGGTCACCACATCACTTCTGATACCTTATCCAACCAAATAAATGAGTGCAGAACCATTAGCGTTGTCCACTATTTCCTTCGCAGGTGTCTCCGGACCTGAAGTTTCTGACTCATCAACACCATTGTTGCCAAAGGTGTCAGCGGAAAGTGGTGATTTGGTGTTTCCAGCTTCAACGCTTAAAATCGAGAAACAATTTTCCCAGTAGTAGTAGCAGATGTGTTCTTCTTGGTTCTCTTGCAGCTCTTCAAGATTTAAGAACTGTATATCTAGTTGACAACAACCCTCATATATATTACAACCCTGTAACGAATTTCTTGCAACTATGACATTCTGACGTGATTGAAACTGAATAAGTGCTTGAACATGAGCTGACTTCTGAAAGGTGACGAATTTCTCGACATACCCATGAGGAGAAAAGATTTGATTCAAAACTTCCACAGTAATAGGGTATATCATGTGATGAATCGTAACCAACAGAATACGATTAGGCCCGTCCCCTCTTCCTCGAGTAGTTTGCTCAAGATCTTGAACGTGTACATGTGCGGTGAGTTCGTTTGGTTTGGCGATGGTTATGGTGGACCGCTCGTAAGAATAGTATATGAGGGTTCTGCACTCATTTGTACCGTGAATAGTACCCGATAAACAGCACCGTGAATAGTACTCCGGTGAACAGTAACTTTTTTTTATCCTTAAATCGGTAGCCCTCAACGAGGACTCTCAATGAAAGCACCAATTGATACGACCCTGTTAGGGGTTGTATCGGGATAGGGCACCACTTTTAGCGTGTGCTTGCTCCTTAAGAATGAAGAGAAAAAAAAGAGATAGATTTGCACCACTATAGCGTGTGCGAGCTCCTTAAAAAAATAGAGAAGAAGACTAGAATTGTTCTTTAACTTGATTGATTGAATAATAATGAAGAATGATTCGGTATATATACCGAATAAAAGACATGGCTTGGATCATAAGCCAACTACAAGATAAACATTGACTTGACACTTTCCTAACACAAGTTATTGACTAGCCTAATACGACTCAACACATATCCTAAACATAAATAACTATGATAGTTATCCAAACCGTGGGTGTATCATACTGTTACTCTTACGTGTCGCCAAACATAGCCTAAATGTCGACTACTAATACACAAAGTTTTTAAAATCTCATTAACTACACTCTTCACCGATCAAATGTGATCTACATCAACTAAACTCTCTTCTCATTGATTGAAATATAAATCGGACACTTATTTTGCAACATTGATTGAATGTAAATTGAGCACTTATTTTGCAACATCTCAAGGTAGAATGTAACACTTACGGAGGATTATATGGACGGAGTAAGTATATAAATTGGTATTATCTTTACTCAATTAACCCCCTTTTCCTTATTGCGAACCCCTTTTTTCTCGCAAAACCCTTTCTTCCTTGCACGAACCATCTTTTCCTTGTTGTGAACCCCTACAAAGCAATTTCACACCCTTCTTTACACACTCATTATGAACCATACAAAAATCCTCCATTTTTTACCATGCTCTTCACACAGCCATTTTTTTCTCAAAAACCACTTACTTTCTACATATTTTTTTTGTTTTTACCTTCACTTTTTCATTCATTTTAACTTTTTATCATCAATATCATTTTCTTTATCAATTTAATATGTTGTGAGCACTTGCTATCTTTTCTTTCTTGACAATTTTGATTGTTCGTTGATTCAATATTCACCGATCTTAAGAACAAATTCAGTGTTTGTTGAGCTTTTAGCTAAAAATATTAATAAATGGCATCTGGAGTCGTAGATATGCAAATGTTCCTTTTATAATGGGTTACCTCATTTACAGAGGGGTTTAGGAGAGGCATGCAATAGGTGTTGTTATTACCTAGGGTCATCGAAAACTACGAGACGACCCTGCTCATTTATAAATAAGAAAACAAGTCTTTGATAATCAGTTTCACCTTTATTTCTTAGAAATGGATTATTGCATATTTCAAATAGCATAAGATCTCATCTCAGGTGGAATATGATGTACCCGTAAAAATTAGTATGAGTTTACGAGTATAACACTTATATACAGTAGTTCATGACAAGTTCCACTATCATGTGCATTAGTGCATAAAACTTCCTAAAGTTAAGGGTGAAAGACAAAAGAAATTAATACTGTAACATATTGGGCCGATTATCCCCACGGATTGCACTCTCTATACAGATGTACATGGAGTGTATCACCAAAGTTTGATTCATAACACAGTTACTCGCTTAAAATGCCAAAAATGCAAAGGACCCCTCACCTTTTCCTCTTTGTGCATCTACTACACATTAGTGATTTCGGAGTTTGGACCTAGTTGTGCCTTTTAAAAGACATCAACTATGCTCTATGGTATATCTTCATAGCAATATAGTCGGCTCTCACCCAGAAGTTTGTTTATATGGTAGCTTAGCTTCCGGATCTTAGTAAACTTAATACATTGAAAACTACTATCTATTTCGCTATAGGTCTATAACAGACACATATAGTACTGATTAATAGAGAAATATTTGAGGAATGGTAATCATATACAAGTCAATATAACTTCGTCCCCAATCCCCATATTGTATAACTTTTAGAAGTGATGGATTTGTACACACTTTGGCCCTCTTGATTCAAGAACAATAATAATACAGGAAAAAAACACGCTTCTTAAAACCAAAGGGGCTTATTTGTAACAACAATAAACCTAAAGGTAACATATTAACAACTATCCAAATATCTCTTTCTATGGTCATAATAAAAAGTCTCATGATTGCTATTTCATATGTTGTCTAGTATCTCTTGCATTGTATATTGCTGAAGAGTCTCAGCCTCTTTCCTACTAATTGAACCATTCTTTCTCATTTGGTAAATTGTGCATAGTGTTCATCCTAAAGATACAGATAGAAAGAATCATGGGAAGAAAGCTTGATGCTCTCCTTGGCCGGAATTCCAAGACCTCGAAGCTTAAAACCACTTTAAAACTTGCCATTTCCCGCCTTCCCCTCCTCAGTAATCAGCGCCGTGCTCGGTTCAACATAGCCCGTTCTGACATCATTCAACTCCTAAGATTAAACCACCATCAACAAGCACTCATTCGGGTACTTACTCTCTATCAATAATGTTTCTTAAAACATATAAAATGATAAAAGTATATGCATAATGGTAATACCAACTTATGATACTAATTAAATTACGTGTGACAGGTTGAGCAAGTGATCAAGGACCAGAACATGTTAGATGTGTATGATATGGCAGACAGCTATTGTCGTCTGCTCATACAAAAGATCAACCTCGTAGAACAAGCAACGTATGTACTTTTGCAAGTTATACCTGACATGATTTTACATAAATGCTTGGACTATTAATCACATAAATTAATTCGTTTTTGTTCTGTCACCAGTGGTTGTCCAGAAGAACTTAAAGAGGCAGCGTCAAGCCTCTTATATGCGGCTCCAAGATGTGGGGAGTTCCCAGAGCTTCAAGAGATCCGTGCAATTCTGACAAAGTGTTTCGGGAAAGAATTTGTGAATGGTGCTATCGAGTTAAGAAGCAACAGTGGAGTTAGTCAAAAGGTAAGAGAAATAGAATGATACTTCATCTTTTTACATAACATCAAGTTTTGATGTTTTCAAAAGCTGAAATATGTTTTTATGGTGTTAGATGATACAAAAGTGGTCACCCAAGTGGTCGAGTTTGGAGTGCAGAATAGAGATTCTTGCAGGAATTGCTAAAGAGAACGGTGTAGTTCTGCAACTGGAGACATCTTCACCAGAAATCATTGAGGTTAGAAACTCGTTATACAAGTCCAAGTAAATGACTAAATTTCAATATATAGTTAAATTTGCATATAAACTTATTGGGTAAATTTGTGACTGCAGGAACAATTGGTCGTCGAAAAGAAACCCAGTCAACTTAATACAGAGGCCACTGTTTTGCCAAAGAAAATCGAAAAAGTTTTGAGTTTGTCTGAGTCAATGAAAGAGAGAAGAAACTACAAGGATGCAGCAGATGCAGCACAAGATGCCTTTGAGGCAGCAGCATATGCAGCGGCTGCCGCCAGGGCGGCGGTGGAACTAGCCCGCTTAGAATCATTTGATTCTGATGGTCCGAATAGTCCTGATTATCGACCTAGAAAGGTCCCAAGTCCAAGATATGATTCTGAATCAGATTATGAGGAGATTACTGAAGAAAATGAAGGTGAAAGATCTAAATACAGCAAACAAGTGAAAGAATTTGAAGATGTGGATTCAGATGGTTACTCTGATGACGATAATATAAAGTCGTTCGAGAAGATGATTTTTTATGAAAGTGACTACAAGACTGAAGATGAGGAAACAGGGTTTCAATCTAGGACTGCACATTTCTCATCTTATAAGCAGTTTCCATTCAGACATCAAGCTAACCCGAAGGCAGGTCCAGGTTCTGGAAACATGGAATCCCAACTAGACTTGGAAAATAAGATAAATACCATGAGGACCAAACGAGTGTATGGACGATAAGCAAATTGCTAGTATATCATAGTCTTTTGTAAGCAACAAGTATTGTAGTGATTATGCAGTTCATATATTTTTTGGGTGTAGTTATGTATTGTTTTTGGGTATAGTAATGTATTTTTTGGGTTCACATACTACAATGAAAAATTTACCAAGATTGATGATGAGAATAAGATAAAAGAAGCCAAAATTGTGGAAGGGGGATTTCTTGATATCGGGTTTAACTTTTATAGAATGAAGGTCGAGATCATGGAGGATCCAAAAGACGATACAGGCTCATCATGTATCGTGAAACCGACACTAGAATATGGTGTTAAGGACGAATTTGCTGCTAATGCTCTTTTGCCACCAATGAATAGTTATGTATATAAATCATTGTGATGAGTTTTTCATCTTTAATAACTTTTCTGTAAAACTAACTTCTTTATCTGTGTAGTGAAGGTGGCAAGATGGGCGGGTTGGGTAAGGGGTCAAAACAAGACTCAGTTGGAATGGTTTACTTTAAAAAGGGTCGAAATGGGACTAATCGGGTTGGGTTGACCTATAAACACAATTACGTCCAGTTTTAATACTAATCGATGGATTAAGAACAATTACAAAAAAATATAATTACATAACTAGTCTAAAACTTATAATACACCGTAGGAGATGGTATGGCTTTAAAACAAACTTTGGATGGCTATTAACCTGTTTGAGATGGAGGAGTTGAAATTGTTACCTCTACTATTTAGTTTCCAGAACTGTCATACCTAGTTTTTTTTCTTATAAACGAATGTTTCCTCTTGCTAAGTGGACCAAAACAGCAGTGGAAAAGTAAGCAATTATGGATAAAACGTGCCAAAATACTAAATATATTTATGTAAATTACTTGCATCAGACACACAAGGTCATAGTGACACCATCGTAACTTGTAAGTAAATAACTTAGTAGTCCAGCATGCATGCTAAATGGCTAATTGTGTTGGTGAATGGTGATAGGTTCTTACCTGGTTAGGTATATCTAAA
Organism: Tanacetum coccineum; assembly: GCA_026074375.1. Classification (NCBI taxonomy): domain Eukaryota; kingdom Viridiplantae; phylum Streptophyta; class Magnoliopsida; order Asterales; family Asteraceae; genus Tanacetum; species Tanacetum coccineum. The sequence continues at coordinate 29,425 of BQNB010020278.1, read as the reverse complement.
TTTGACTGTTGGTTGTAGAAAAGATAATCTCTGATTGTGGTAATTTCATGAAGGCTATATAATCAAATGGTTTCGTAATAATCTTGAGCTGGTCAAGACTTAAATGTCATTTGCATTTACTAAGAAAATATTAGTAATAAATTACCATCCTTCCATGAAAAACTCTACATCTTTCTTCCTAATATATTGGATACATACTTTAATGCAAGTGTTTGACTCTTGGTCCAATAACTAAAACACTCTGGTCAAATAATAAGAAAAGGTGCTAGATACTTCTAACAGACGTATGCATGTTATTCTAATGTATGAATAGAGGAACCTCAACTAAAAAGAAATAGCAAAGATAGTATGTGAAATTCCATGATTGCGTCTTATACTTCAAAATAATAATACATTCAATTGATTTCAAGTTCTTCTCAGAAGACCATGATTAATTCCACCACTTCTAGTAGTGATACCTAGTCAACCCTTTTTAGTTTTGTGGCATGTTTGATTTCGTAAACTCTTTTCTGAGTTTTCACATCATCTACGGGACCACTGTTGTAAACTTTTATAGATCAAAACCTTTTAACGATTATCATTTCTTACCAAAATTATAATATCAAAAGCTGTATGGCCTTTCTGTATCGTTTAAACCAATTTACATAACATATGTAAAGACTAATATTAAATCAAAGTCAAGATCGTTAACATTTTGGAAGTAACAAGGCTAGTAATTAATCAACTGATTTACCTCTACAGGCATGCAAGTACCTACCTGCATATACATTTAGAATTTGTGCAATGCTAGATAAAATCCACTAGGCCCTGGGACGCTTCTTTCCATGTGGCACGAGATTGATATATGTCTGCAAACTCACACCGATATCTTCATCATATTCAAGGCCAAGTTCCTCCTGTACAAGTATATAACATAAGAAGATAATATTTGCAACATCAAGCACTTGCACAAACGGGCTTTACAAAGCGAACCTTCATCTCGTTTGGATTTTTGGGAGAGTTCTCAGTAATAGTATCCCAGACATCTTTGAACATCCTCTTCCGCTTTCTCCAATGACTGATTGTATCTGAAAAAGTTTTCTCAACAGCATTTCGTTCTTCTGGGCTTACCAAGGTAACCCCTTCACGTAACTTAGTCAATCTTATTTCCATTTCCTTAACCTGATACAGTTAAAAAATGCTTAGTATCAGAAACCACACAAAACTAAATAGTAATATATCAAGATACAAAACGTGAAACTAGTCATCTCGAGAACCTGATTCCTTAGCTTTGCATCATTTGATTGTATCTCATCCAGTGTTAGGTTTGACTGCAGAGATTTTATCTCTGCAACAGAAAATATTATCATGCAACATACGTTAAATATCTAGACGAGACGTTGTAATATTGTATGCATAATTTAGCGACATAACAAAAAATCATGTATGAAATAGCAGAAATGATGGATATTATTAAATCTTAAAATAACATAATAACGGGTTTTGAAAAGAGTACCTCCCTCAAGCAGACTGTTTGCTTTCTTTTGTTCATCCACCATCTCTTGAAATTTGGCGTTTTCATCCTTCATCTGATTCAGTTCTTCGGTATTTGGAATCTGAAACTGATCTTGCCTAGCAAGGTATATCTTCTGCTTACCATATTCTTTGAACGTAATCTTACCACTCTCAGCAAGACTATCGAGAGCCTTTTGAATTGCCGTCTTTTTCAGATTAAACTTTTGCAAGAAATCAGCAACAACCTGCGAATTTAGTGGTCTATTTTGCTGTCAAAAGCAAAACCACAAAAAAAATATAGATTAGGAACAGAATAATAAACATTCAAGTCCTTAGTAACTGCACCGAATAACAAATGCAAACACTTACAAACTTTACATAACTGGACAGACAAATTTTCTAGTGAATTTTCCTTGTAAAGGATCTAAGTTCTACTTTCTATAGCATAGTGTATGGTATAAAAGTGCGAGAGCATAAGAAAATCATAACACATAAGTGACACAATAGATTCCAAAGCACAGTAGCTATTACACTAAATCGTTATTCACAAGATCTATAAGTACTATAAACAGAAGATTTTGTCGAAAACCATCAATGTCTGATATCCTTATGATGTCCATTACTTATAAGTTTACATGACTAGAAAGTAAATTATCTAAAACTTGTGTAAAAAGCATAACAACTTAGCCGAATTGAAGCCATAGAAGTGAAGTCATCTTATAGTTGTCAACTTTTTATCATATACAAAACCATGTTAATATAAAACCATATGGCCCCTTCAAAGTTTTACACCACAAGGTACCCTAAAAGTAAAATTGCTTTCACCAATGACCCTCGCGTAACTAAAAATAAAGACCACATGCCCTTTCATTTACTCCTTTTACTTAATTCAATACAGCCTTACTAAACGTTAAACTGCCAACCATCAGTTTACAAATTCCATCATTAACAAAGTTACACTAATGTCAGACCCTGTGTTGCGTAGATTACATCAACCGTATTTTACGGTTTTACCATCTTTTAGATAACTTTTCCTACCCTGCTCCGGCAGGACTGGTTATGTTGTTGTTAGATAACTTTTCCCCAAACTTTTATTTTCAATCGCTTAAGTTCTAGTCAAGTAAAAGTCAAGCAAAACTTAACAGTTAACACCAAAACCATGGAATTTATATGAAAAGAAGCTCCAAGCCGCATTCACAAGTTACAAATTCCAGTAAACTTAACAAGAAACAAATAAACCAATTATGTCTTAAAATGAATATCGTTTAAAACAAGGGCAAGTTATTTTTTAGCTACTTAACTTATCTTTCATTAATTTAACATATCAAAGTTAATGTTTTGTGCAATGCAAGGTATTTTGACTTTTCGATAAAGGTTATCAGTCATAATTTTAGCCGAAATAACTTCGCAATGCTCAACTATAATGATACATCACATTAATTAACCATTCCGGCTAAAAGAATGGACGGTTGGTCACATCTTTCGAAAATTAGGAAAGACCTAAAAAACCCTTACATTGCACCCAAATATAACCTTTAAATCAACTTATGTAACATTGTCGCATTCGCAGTTTCGAAACCGATCTATGTTCAAGTCTTATACAAATATCATAAAAATAAAGCAGAAAGTGATAATATCATAAAGTGACAATAGATGATAATTTTGTTGTAACAACGAGGATTAAAAGATAAAATATATTTGATTGTTACCTCGTTAACGAAGTTAAGCACGATTCCTGCAAAATAATACGACGGCACATAAATTAAATTTAAAATTGAAAGAATAAATTGAAATGACGAGAGATGAGGTTTAACTTTTACCTTCTGCACTATCGGGTTTTGGAGCCATCGTGTATCGAGTTAGGGTTTCAGATAATGGCGGGAAAATAAAAAGATAAAAATGACCCAAATATTTTCGACTGATGAAAAGTGTGTGATGTGTTTGTTTCTGGCTCCGTATACGAAGGAAATTTGTTTTCTGTTACGACGCCGTTTTGTACAGATGCTGCTCTAAGCCCTATGTTAGGTTATTAGTACAAGAAGTTTTGTATTAAATCTTGTTTAAATACTGTAGAAGACTAGTGCAAACCTCATCACGGATTTTATGTTTTAAGTTACCTTTCTATATTCATACGAGTTTCTGAATTTTGTTTTTTTTATATTAAACCAGCTTATAAACTCGCGAATTTCGCGGGTAACTAAATAAAAGTTTTATTTATAAATAGAAAATATTCATTTGTGATCTTGTAGATACTTTACAAATAAATCATTTTCAAAATAGACGTACTTTACATAACAAATCAGTTTCGAAAGAATGAATAATGAGTAGTAGTTAGTCGTATTATAACAACTTCTTATGAATGAACATAAAAATCTACCAACAACATGTTGAAAGAATATCAAGTAAGAAACCCGTCAAAAAGCACATTTAGTAACACAAATTAGCGAATTGACCCGTTCTGTCCATTCAAATATCTATATAAATAATTCATGTAGTCATGTGTAGGATCCCTTTAACACATACACTTCATATCATACACGAATCTAGATCAAGAAATATAGAAAGAGAGTGAGATGATTTCTTAGAGAGAGAAAGAAGAGAGAGAGTGAGATGGGAGAGAAAATAGAAAAGTGAAATGTGTATTATGAAATCAACTCTATTTCTTTTCCTTGGTGGAAAAGGTATATATATACCCCGACACTTAAAAGCGATACTTTCCTATTACAACGTTAACTAATTGATTGACCGAGACTAAAATACATAATGGACGAACTTCATGTTCGACTCAATATTTTGAGGCTAACAATCTCCCCCGAAGTGAGTTCATTGATGACACTCCTTCATGAGATAAATGAGATTGCTTTTGTCGTTTAAGCTCATGTGGTCTTGGTCTTTTTCTTTGTTCTTTGTTGTAGGTTTGTTCCTTCATGATTTGCGATCTAGACTTTGAGCCTTTATCATTGTCTTTATCGTCTTTCGTCGTTAAGCTCATGTGGTCTTGGTCTTTCTCTTTGTTCTTTGTTGTAGGCTTGTTCCTTCATGCTTTGCGATCTTTACTTTTGAGCCTTTGACATTGTCTTTAACGTCTATGCCATCTTGCGATCTTGAGTCTTTGACCAACATTCTCATACTGTGCCTCATCTTGAAAGCTTCAGATCAGAGTTTGCGGAAGTCTTTGTCTTTAAATCTTGAGCTTTCATGATTGTTTGTCTTTGTAGAATGAGCATGAATATGTGGTAATGAATCGACTTTGGTTGATTGGGATACCGTCACCACCGTTTTAACCTGCAGGTTTACGTTAGTGATAATCGAGAAAATTGATTTGAAAATCAATCGATGTGTTACTTGTAAAAGCGTTTTTGTAACACATCGGGAGTTTTAATCTTTTTATCAAAATTCATCAACCGTCAATTCATTTACTGGACCAAATCGAGATCCAGTTGTCACAAGTTTGATTCATATAGAATCTCGCAAGTCACCTACCAAGAGCTTGTTTGATGCTGGCTCAAGCAGGATTTCCATCTTCATTGTGAATACATAAGTATCACTCGGATGTTCTGGCAAATATCACAAGGATATTGCGTAGGACTCTTGTTAACAGCTTGTGAACTTGATGATGTTCAACAAGTGTTTGTAATGGAATGTGTCCTGACGAGATTTAGATTGATCTCTTGGCTCTAGACTCGATTAGTGCGTTTTGGTTTTAGTACTTGGAGGCTGGAGCAGATTGCCACCTATTCAATATCAACGATCTCAGAGTGAGATGTCAATAGATAACGTGTGTATCTCCGTGACAAATGAGACAAGTTTCTGTTGAGAGAAACCCGAATGGCTGAGAAGGGTTGTGCATTGCATCACTGGGTCCATGATGTCGTTTTCAATGTCAGCAATCAACTTGTGATTCTGACAGCATATGTATTGACCCGGTTTCTGCCTTAAGTTGTGTGGAGGGCTTCTTTCTTTACACCCTTTATCCATACATTTCTTTTTCATTCTTCAACGCCTTCAATGCTTACCAGGACGTCATTACTAACACCTTGTTGTGATTGTTCCAGTGTTAACTCAATCTTAGTCGGCATTATTCCCATATACATTCATCTCCAATCATACCTAAGGATGACTATTTCTAACTTTGGATTATCCTTGGGTAGATCCTCCGGTTCTGGTTGGATCATAGGATTGATTCCTAACCTAACCACCTTATGACTTCAGAATCGTCGTGAAATTAAGATGTTGTTGGGTATAAGATCAAACCATAAAACCTTTTCTTACTGTTCAGCACATTGAGTCGATTAGATCATATTTTAAATACATTTTCTCCCCTTATTTTAAATAATAAACACTTAGTTTTTGAAATACCTTGTGATTAAAATATGTCTTGAAAATTCCGTGGGAGAAAATATTATCAGCATGAATGGTTTGGAACATTTTGATAATGTTTTGAATACATAAGAATTGTCGATGTTGATGTATCCAAGAACATTAAAACTTTGTTTTTCAAAAAACTCCCCCTCAAAAATAGGACCAATTGAAAAATTGTTGTCTTTTGAAAACATTGTGAGGGTTGGAGTGTTTAGAACACACAATTTTGAAAGATTTATGAATTGTCATCGAGAAATTCTTGAAAATTGTGTTCATCTTTTTGAAAAACAAATGTTAGTGGATTATCTTCTAAACGTTAAAGGTAGCGCATGAAACGTACACTATCCTTTTTTTGAGCTAAAAAACATTGAATGTCTTGTAAGAACACTCAGACCGAGAAAACTTTTAAATTTCTCGTTATGAGGAATAAGTTATAAACCTTCCTTATTTGAAGTATGGGTTAAAGGTTTAAGCGCATCTTGAAACGTACACTATCCTTTTAAGTGGCAGGGGAATTCTACCTGAAAAAGTTCATAGTTCATAAGGGGTCTTGTTATGAGGCTTGATAACTAACACCCTATTTTAGACATAACAAGCAGTATTAACTGCTTCAGCCTAGAAAGTTGGCAATTTTGAATCAGCTAGCATAGTCCTAGCAGCCTCTATTAGTGTCCTATTTTTCCTTTTTGCTACTCCATTTTGTTGTAGAGTCCTAGCAACACTAAATTCCCTCTTAATACCCTTCTTTTCACAGAACTGATTCATGACCCTATTCTTGAATTCAGTCCCATTATCACATCTAATCACTTTTACCTTAAGGTCTATTAGATTTTCTATGACTGTTATAAATGTTTTAAGGATTTGACTAGTTTCTTCCTTAGTGGCTAAAACGAAAACCCAACTAAACCTACTAAAATCATATGTGATAACTAGGCAGTAAATCTTTTTCATTAAACTCTTTACAAATGTTGGACCAAACAAATCCATATGCAACATTTGTAATTGTTGGCTGATTGAACTGACTGTTTTGGTCTTACAAGAAGCTTTGTGTTGCTTTCCCTTCTGACAAGCAACACAGGTTTGATTAATTTCAAAAAGTTTTGAAGGTAAACCTCTTACAAGGTTTCCCCATACCAGTTTATTCATTGTTTTGAAATTTACATGTCCAAGCCTCCTATGCCAAAGATTAGATTCATTTGGTATGGCTTTTGCAAAGAGACAAGTAAGACCTCCTTGAGGAACAACATTCTTTAAATCAACACTATACATGTTATCCTTTCTAGGAACTTTAAGCAAAATATGACTTTCATAAGTTAACTTAAAGTCTGGAGACAAAACAACACATTCAGTATTAGTAAAAAGAACACTATTCTTCTTGTCACATATTTGTGAGACACTGAAAAGGTTAAACTTTAGTTCCTTTAAAAAATACACATCTTCAAAATCCAATTTACCAGTTCTTATTTTACCTTTCTAGTAATTTTTCCTCCTTTGGAATTACCTTCAAAGGCAATAAATCCTCCATCAATTTCTTCATAATCTGTAAGATAGGATTTGTTTTCTGTCATGTGCCTAGAGCATCCACTGTCAATCACTCCTTTATCCTTCAAATCTTGCTGTGGATTGCCCTGCACATAATGGTAAGAAAATTAGTTTCTTTTGGGGACCCAAGCCATTACTGACTTGGATCTGCCTTGTGCATCAATATAGTCAAGCATTTCTCTTATTTCCCTTAACAGCACTAAGAACTGATTTTGGCCTTGCAGTATTAACCCTTGTTCCCTTAACAATATTAACCTTTTTAGTGAAATTACTCTTATTAGCTGCTGTTATTTTGTTAAAAGGCCTTCTAGCAGTTGAATATGCATTATTAATAATATTTTTCACGGGTCCTGCATTATTCACTGCTGTTCTTGATTGAACAATATTAACTGGTCTAGCAGCATTAAGTGAAATTGGGCCAGACCTAGTTAAGACTTAACTATCGACCAGAATAGTGTATTCAAGAAAAACAATTAAATACGCAAACAATTAAACATACAAATATACAAGCAAACAATTAAAGACAAATATAAAAATATTACAAAATATATAAGAATATACACTAATCTAAATTACACTAATCCTAAGGGTTAGATCTAATCTAATGTTAAAACCAAAATATCAAAATAAAAATCAAGATTAATTTTCACTCCCTGGCAACGGTGCCAAAAACTTGATGTGTTGTAAGTGTAAAGGTTGTTTTTTATATGATTCAAGTTTTAAATTTATATTTTGCCGACTCAACCAAAAACAACACTTTAACGGGCAGTGTACCCGACGGCAGTAAGTTTCCGGGTTAGTAGGGTGTCGATCACTGAGAGCGAGGTTAAATCTATCAATTTAATTAATATCTTGGTTATCTAATCTATGTTAATTCTATTCTAATCCTATGTTAAACCTATGTCAGTCTAAATCCTAATTCTAATGAAAAAGGGGGGTTTTTAGCCTGAGAGACTGGCACGGTTTGGTTGGTGACTACAATCAATTCAAGAAACTGTTACCCACGCAAGCTAATTAACAAAAGATAAAAGAGCGGTCGAACCTTATATAAGAAAACTGTATTAACCATTATTAATCCGATTAGAACGTTGGTTTGTTTATTTAGTGCAATGATTTCTTCTCTCGAGGTGGCATATCATTCTTAAGACTTAGGCGTTACATCATCCTAAGACCTAGACATGTTAATTCTGTCATAATTAAAGCATCCGCATAAAGCATCCTTATTTGCTGATTATAATCTATCTTAGGGATTAAAACAATGGTGATCTTGTTAAACCCTAGCTCATAGAGACTTTACCCACTTACCGCTTAATGGCAATCTATACACTAGTAGTCCACTTGTCCAACTATCCAATGGAATCAGAACGTTATTTGTTGAATTATCTAGGTCACCTGCTAGTCAACACGATCAATAAACCATTGGCAATATCCAATTAACTAGTTAAGCCTGAAGCGTATCCTAGACACAGACTTAGAAGTACAATATTTGTGTAACTATTATTCTAGATGTATAAACTACTATATGGAGAGCTATCCAGTTGAATGATAGGTCACATACAAAAGCGCGTAAACAAGTATAAATTGATAAACATAAACAAGCATACAACGATAAATTAAGAAATCAATAATAAACAAATACCAAACATTCAAATTTTCATAATAATGGCTAATACCCGAAGGTATTAGCCTTCAAACGTCATAATAGATACAAGAGTAATAATTTAGCCAAGGTAAACTAACCGAGTTAACGAATGATACAAAAAACTGAACGATTACTAAAGTATAAGAATTACACGATGTCTCTTATGGAATGAATTGCGTTGCTCGACCTCTTCTGCTCTTTTTCCCTTCTAAAAATCGACTTTTGTGGTTTAAGTATCTAGAATATGATTTAGCACCCTTAAAACTCATTTTTGAGTTTTCTATTTATAAGGTCTGGAAGTCGGTTCAATACGGCGTATCCAAGGAGTTGGATACGGCGTATTGGGCTTTTCTAGAAGTAGGAACTATGTTTGATATCTTCCAGAATATTATATTCCTTTTCTTGAATACGGCGTATTGAGGTCTTCTAGATACGGCGTACTGACTTCATTCCTTTTGTGGTCTTTGGTGAATGCAGGGACGGATACGCCGTATCTTCTTGATGGATACAACGTATTGGTCTTCAAATCAATACTCTTCAAAATATCTTCAATTAAGCTCCATAGTGCGACCCTTTTGCTATCTTTCACCAATTACTCCATAATTACTGCAATTCTCAAATATAAACGATTAAGTAACAATTCTTTACAGTAATTATACAAAATGGGTTAATATCATGGGATAAATGATACTATAAAATAGACGTTATTTGATGTTATCAAATATCTCCCCCACTTGAATCCTACTTGTCCTCAAGTAGCCTTTAGAAGTTTACAAAATGTATCCCTAAGGATATTTTCCGTTAAAGCACTTTTTCGATTAATTACAAGTACACAACCAAACACCTCACGAAATAGGAAGATGAAAACATTCAAATCACTCAACTAATCTATGTGGTAAAATGTAACTAATTTGCTCAATTGCTCGGTCGTGACGAGTATTCTATCATAAGCTTGGAAAGGATACACATCTCCACCGCTAAAGCTAAGGAGTAACAAGTTTATAAAGGTAAATATGGGTTTTGTATAGAAAGGCATACGGTTGATTACTCTAACTAATCTTTCATCGATCTCAATGTTCCAGGAGGGCGACAAAGACCACACATACACACCCGAATCTACAGGATAGACACATGTGACTGCTCACTCCCATCCTCGAAAAAACTAAAGATTAGGATAGTAGAGTAATATAGGGTAGGAACCTTCTAACTTTCACCAAAAGTCGTAAACCAACAAGGTACAAGACATGCATACACACCCGAATCCACGAGATAGACATACATGCTCGTTTGAATCCTCATTCGAGTAAAGCCAGAGGTTAATCATTAGGTGAGAGGGAAGTAAATTGGTGTTAAATAAAAATCAAGAAACAAATAGATTAAGACTAAGATACAAGTTGCTAGATACTTATTTTCCCGACCGTTATTATGATAAAGACACAACTATTTACGACGTCTTTACCATAATCAAAAACAACAACCTAAGTTGGCGTTCCTATAACGATCAACTTCCCAGTCATCCCAAATACTTTACATACTCTACAGGGTAAGCGGCGATATCTTCCACTTTGTACAATACTCTACATCGTTGATTTCTTTGACGTATCAACGAATAATCGATCCTTCGTATGATTCCTTCGGTAATTCTTGAAACGATAAACTTTTTCTCTCTTTTTGTATTTTTCTCATTTTTTTAATATATTTTTAAACAAATACCTCAAATCTCTGTGTAGTTTCACCATCTTTACTATCATAACAATTCTGGATAATTTCTTCAGTAATTTCTTCGTTCATCGGATTCACCATTAATAGTGAATGTAGTAAAATCACCTGAGCTTTGACTACTAATATACATTCCCATTTGCATTGTGCAAATTTCCAACCGTCACCAAAGATAAAAAATGACACAAGACTCGAGAAATACAAACTTTACACTTTAATCAACTAGCAACTGTAAATTAATACTTAATCTAACATGGTAGGTTTAAGGTGTAAGGGTGTAACGAAACAAATAATTGGTGTAAATTCCTAAAGGATTGGCTATACGGGTTGTTCTAGTCGATCATCACTTTAAAAATGAGAGTGGAAGGGTTTAAACGGAGGTTAACTAACCGGTGTAGTTAGTTAATAAACAACATGTATAGGCGATTTGGGTGTAATCCTAAAATTTACCAATTTAAACAAGTTACTCCATCCAAATCCATAGTACTTATTATTGCGATCTCGAATAGATATACCAAGCCAAGTTCTAAAGTCTACTACATCACCGGCACACTCATATTTTGTAAAATTTGGGTAAACATTTAGAAACGGAAAGGTTAAATCCTCACAATATCTATCAAAGGTTATTGTGTGCGGGTTATGTAACATGTAATTTCACAAAAGTATGCTTGAAATTTTTTTAAATTTGAGCATAATTTAAGCCTTTTATTGTGAAAATTTGGACAAGTAAGCATTCTAATTTCCACCCCCCACTTGAATTATACAACGTCCTCGTTGTATATGTAAGACATAAAAAACGGGAATTTAAAAAGAATTAGAATGAGAAACTTCCCTGAAATTTACTTGGTAGATTCTCCAAGTTGCATTTATTAGCAATGATTCGTGTTAAACAGCCGCCTTGAAGTTTCAAGACTCCAACACTTCAAAATTTCAGACCATAGATTCTCCACCATTATTCATCGATATTTCCTTCATGAGGTCCTGTGTGAATTCAGAAGACAAAAGCTATTCTATCTTGGTACCTACAGTTAATTTAAACTAAACTAAATACGGGCCAGTTTGCGGATACAACGTATCCAGTGAATGGAATACGGCGTATACATAAAACTGACAATAGTGTTTTTAAAGTGCATGAAAAATAAAGACTGATAACGTCCAGACAGTCAATACGCCGTATCCATGGGGCTTGGATACGCCGTATTGAAATCTGGAAAGACAGACTCGATAAAAATTGAAAATACATTTTGGGTTGTCTCTCGGGAAGCACTTTTGTTTACAGCAAAGTCTTTAAGTTAGACTTTTCTTCAGCTTCTTTATCATTGCTTGGTGCGTGTAACCATCCATCCTTTGTCTATAATCCAAAAGATTTCTTGATAAGCTTGGCACACCTATTTTCTTGTGGTAGCAAGATCGCAATATTCGTCTTCTTTAACAGCAACGTACTCCTCATCATCATTAAACGAATATTTGATCATCGTATATTTCCTTAAATTGCATGATGGCGGATCATGAGCTTCACATAATTAATCATCATTATTGTATTCATGATTAATCTCATAAGCGTCATCATAATTGGTATATAAGTTCCATTGCTTCCTTTGCTCATGACTTAGCTCATTATCATCATCTACTTTTTCCATGGAAGCTTTGTTTTATAAAGCCAAATCTTTTAGTTCACTATCTTATAAAGCATCGTACCATTCATAATCTTGATAATGGAGTTGATTTTCAATAAAGTAAGTTCCAAGCAAGTTTCATCCATTACAGTATCCATCCTTCATCTAACTATAAGTTGGCCATTCCGAACATCCAGTTTTATAATTGAAAGGCTTGCAGGTGTGTTCTACTGGTGTGGGACTGGTCCAAACTCCATTTTCACTCCATGGTTTTTCACCAACCCATGGTATATCATTATTCCATTCGTATATCCAATCATTCTTGTAATCCTCACAGGTTTTGAATCCTTCAATGTCTTTTGTAAGTAAGTCTGGATCTATTTTGAGTAAGGAATTAAACTCTTTGAATGCTGAACAGATAGGTGTCTCGAAGTGAAATATATCAGTGTTGATTCTAAAGACTTCAACAATTTCATCATTATTATCAGAAGTTTCATCATCAGATAAATCAATTTCATCACATCCCATCTTCCAGTAATCCCATAAACCTCCTTTGGTGAATATGTCCATCATTTTATAGTTTACGAACTTAGTAGCTAACCACCCTTCGAATTTAGGATTGGCTGGGTCCCATTTGATTACATGGGTGTTATTTCCTTCGACGCAAAAAGGCGGGTAGTATTTTCTAAAAAATTTAGCAGTCAAGTCTACCCAATAAGTAATTGATTCCTTGGTTCTTTCAAACCATCTCTGTGCACCCCCAGACAACGAGATCGGGAAGACACGTATCCTTAATTTATCATGGTTAACATTGGTAATCTGATGGGGTCAACAATATTAAGATAGTATTCAATATGCTCGACTGCGTCCTTCTCGTTTGTTCCACTAAAAGCATTGTTGTGCAGATCTTCCAAGAATTTCCCTTTGAGATCGTAAGCATTCTTTCCATTAACTATAATACTTGAAATTCCTGCGTCGTAATCTGTTTTGTCATTAAGTACAAATTTTTCCATACTTGATTCCATTCTCATGTCAGTCGTAACTTTCTTCAATTGACTAGCTCTGATAATTTTTTCCTGGAACAGGGGCAAAAATATCAGCAGGATTTGTTCTGAAGAAAGGTAGAAAAATTCTATACGAAGATCAAGTATTTAAAATTTCTTTCCCAGATGATCGATACGCCGTATCCAATGAAGTGAATACGCTGTATTGATTAGTTGAGGTGAATACGCTGTATTGGTCAGAACACTGGATATGCTGTATTCAGTACTGGATACGCTGTATTCAGTACTGGATACGACGTATTCAATATCTGATTGAAACAGTGTATTATGTAAACAAATAATTATGAAATTAATTAAACACACATATATACATGCAAACAATTAAATTCAAATATACAAATAATTTACAAAATGTACAAGAATATACACTAATCTAAATTACACTAATCCTAAGGGTTAAATATAATCTAAAACCAAAATATCAAAATAAAAATCAAGATTAATTTTCACTCCCCGGCAGCGGCGCCAAAAACTTGATGTGTCGTTGTGTAGGTGTTATTTAAGTATCAAGTTTTACTATTTATTTTATGCCGACTTAACCAAAAACAACACCTTAACGGGTAGTGTACCCGGTCAGTAATAATTTCGTGGTAAGTAGGGTGTCGATCACTGAGAGTGCGATTAAATCTATCAATTTACTTAATATTTTGGTTGTCTAATCTATGTTAGTTCTATTCTAATCTAATCCTATGTTAAACCTATGTCAGTCTAAATTCTAAATCTAATAAAAAGGGGTTTTCAGCCTGAAAGACTGGCACGGTTTTGTTGGTGACTACAATCAATCCTAAATACTCTTACCCGCGTAAGCTAATTAACAGAAGATAAAAGAGCAATCGAACCTAATATAAGGAAACTGTATTAACCACTATTAATCTTATAAGAACGTTGGTATGTTTATTAGTGCAATGATTTCTTCTTTCGAGGTTGGTATATCATTCTTAAGACTTAGGCGTTACTTCTTCCTAAGACCTAGACACTATAATTCTGTCACAATTAAAGCATCCGCATAAAGCATTGGTTCGTTGTGCAGTACACACTTAAAATACAACCCTAATGCAGATTCTAACCGAATGCCCTTGACCAAGGCAAAAGGTCAAATTCCACAAAA
>BQNB010020278.1:0-13681 GCA_026074375.1 Tanacetum coccineum | reverse complement strand
ATAAGCCCTAAAATAAGCCAGAACTAACATAAGCTATATTGACAGTTTATATAAAAAACAGAAAAAGTGCTACTTTAAGGGCTAAATAAGCTAAGCTAAAGGAGGAGTTAAGCTACAAGATTTCAGGGACTTAAAGGGCTACCTATAAGCTATAAATAAAAGCTAAAAGAACTAGGGGCTTAATACCTAAATAAGCTAAACAAGTGGGCTGAGTTTATGGTCTCAGCACCAGGGGAGGGTGCAACAGTGAGCTTAAGGCTTATTTGAGCTTATGAAAATAAGCTCTTAAGAGCTTTTGAGTCAAAACAAACCTCAAACAGATTAAAAGGGGTGGTAAATGAGCTTATTTTCAAAATATTAGCTATTAAGGTGAGCTTAAACAAGCTGATAATGGGGCTTAAACTTGAAGGTTTTCAAAAATTATGCATGTATACTTTGACTCATACTTGGTCAAACCAAAAGGGACAGAACAAGGGTGTTTCAAAATGGCTAGAAACAACCAAATAAGCACAACCAAAGTGTGCTTAAGCTGCTTATGCAGCTTGAGTACTTAAGCTCACTTTTGCTTATTGGAAAATTGACAGAAACCAAAAGGAACATAAAAACTGATTTTCAAACTAACAATGGTGATTTAAATGGCTTAATGAAACCCACACACTCAGCCAAAGTTGGCTGAGTGCATTTGACCCATGCAAAACCCATTATGACCCATTTTGGGTCTAAACCAAACACCCCTTTAATTATATAAAACGATTTTTTAACTGATTTTTTTGTTAATTGAAAGCTGAGAAAGTGATTATAAGTATTGTTTAAACACTTTAACACACTCTTAAACAAGTTTAAACAGAATTGAAGAACTTAAATTAGACTTCAAATTTCGACAATGGCAATATCAAGAAAATTCTTATCTTTTTATTAAAAACCAAGAAACTTACAACATAAACTTTAAAAAAGATAACTGAGTACAATAATGTAAAAATAGAAAGACTTTGACTAAAATTAAACTAAAAACAGGGTGTGTGTTTTCGGCTTGGTCTCTCTTCTTTTATAGAGGCTCAAAGCTCTTGGGCTGTGTTTCTTGTGAAGTGCAATGCAATCCTGAGCAAATCCTAGCCCTCCATATGCCTTCTATTGATCTCAGCCATGGATGTCGACTTTGGGTTGTGTGAAATACCAAGGGAGAGGGTTATAGGGGCAATGGTTTGTTGGGAAAGGGTATGGGTGAGCTGGGAAGTACTTTGGGAGGTGGTATTGCAAGAAAAACCATGGGAAAGAGTGGGTTTGATTTTGGCGGGTACATGGAGGGTTGCAGGGATGGTACGAGGATTTAAAAGTGATCTTTGGAGAAGAGGCAATTTCAGTCCCTCAACTCTCTCACTCTTTTCATTTTCTTTTTGGCCCGTTTTTAGTTATAAGTAACTTTGGAGTTGCACACAAATGGTCCCTGCTTTTCAATTCTTTTTCAGCCTTTTTTAGTTATAACAAAGTTTGGAAAGTGGCACAAATGGCCCCTCTGTTTTATGAAAAGAAAACAAAGAAGGTTTAGGGGAATTGCAAAACTGGTCCCTGCGTTTTATAACTAAAAGGATTTTTGGAAAATTGCAATTTCAGCCCTTGTGAGGTTCTCTCTCTATTTTCTATTTTTCTTTATAAAAAACCAAAACTTTCAAACTTGGCATTTTTGGCCCCTTTTCTTTATTTTTTTTTTCATTTTTAATTATAAAACAAGTTTTTAAAATTTACATTTTTGGTCCTTGAGTTTTATAAAAAAAAGATGTTTTGGGCTATTGGGCTTGTATTGGGCCCAATTGAGTGTGTCTGGGCCCAATAGAGGTTTGGCTTATTTATTGGCTTTTTTAAGGCCCAATAAGGACAGGGTTGGTTATTGGGCTTTTGCCAAGCCCAATAAGGTTATAAGTGGTTTTGTGTGTACAATGGCTGAGATTTGGCATTGTAAACTGGGCTAGGATGGGCCTTCACAGTCTTCAGCAGTCTTTGTCAATTGCACACAAATGGCTGTTTAATTGATTGAGGGCCCATCTGGTCTTCCATCTTCATCATTATATCTGTGGGCTTTCCCGACCCATCAATGGGATAAGATTGGCATTCAATAGTATTCTTCAGTCCGGCTCCGTTTGACTGCTAGATTATATCTTTCATATTGAACTCTGACTTTGGCATTTTTGGACTTTGGCCTTGATTTTGCACAGTCTTTTCCATTCCATGCTCAGTTTTGTCATTTTGGCTTGGTTTTCTGTCTTTTTGATGATATCCACTTCCTGCACAATACAAATGCAAAACAAACATATATTTGGCAGTTTTTGTCTGTTTTTGGTCATTTAAGCTCGTTTTTAGAGGTAAAAGATTATGTTTTAAGCACATTATCAAATCCCCCAAACTAAAGGTATTGTTGTCCTCAACACAATGTTATGAAGTAAACAGTCAGCCCCGTTTGTCCACCATTTTTCTGAATTTACACTAAAACTATAACTAATATTATTTGTTTTGGATTTACTCATTTTTTAACAAGTTGTGACTTTCTTTATTTAATAATACTTTGGGATCAATAGAATGAGAAGCCCCGCAGAGTGATCTACGGATGTCCCTACGGATAATTTCATCGTCCTCCGCGCTTTTTCACAAGTCCCAAGCTAAGCAAATTTAACATAGAACATTGTCGATATACTTTAGATTTACGCCACCTCATACTTATAGACTTGTGAATTTTCAACATCTCCCCTCCCAACATGGAAATAACGATTGAATTGTGCACTCATTTAATTTAACCATAGATCAACTTATTTTCATAGTCAAATTCAAAATTAAATCATGACTCAAAGCAACAACTTATGAAGACTCGTAACATGATTTCGGATTTAAACGTTAGGAACATTTTGCCAACATATTCAACATCATAATCATAAGATCTTAAATCTTAGGAATGCTGCTTAGTTTGAACCCCTACCTCGTGGTTAACGGAGTAGGATATCACGACCAACGACCGGTGTTTCTTAGTTTGGAAACCCACCCCGTTGCTAGCGTAGTGGGAAATCACATCAACACCTTATTCCTAATATGGCTAAGGATTAGTGTCTTAGTTGAACCTCACCTAGACCATTTCTTCCAAGTGAGATATCACACACCACCAAATCCTAGAAGCAAAGACGTCTTAGTTTGACCCGCCACCCTCCGTGGTTTAACGCGTGGGATATCACGACACTCTTTTACTTGCTCATAA
The DNA here is from genome assembly GCA_026074375.1 of Tanacetum coccineum. Classification (NCBI taxonomy): domain Eukaryota; kingdom Viridiplantae; phylum Streptophyta; class Magnoliopsida; order Asterales; family Asteraceae; genus Tanacetum; species Tanacetum coccineum. The sequence continues at coordinate 10,443 of BQNB010020278.1, read as the reverse complement.
TATCACTGTATACTTCATTGGCAAAATTTCAATAATTCATAAGGGCATTTTTGCATTCGCGCGATTTCATTCATGCTTCTTTGGCATTTATCTTTTAAACCACTACAAAATCTGTTTTGAAAACATAAGTTACAAATTTGAAGCTTTTTTTCTGAAAAGCAATCGATTGACTTAGTGAATTAAATTGAGTACGTATGATTAGGCGGATTAGACATTCACAGTTAGGGAGAGAAAACCACCAGTAACTCGTATAAGTTTTTTAGAAAGAACAGAAATCTTGCCTTGGCACATAAACTTAATATTTAACCTCTATCATTTCTCTGTTATCTTCACCTTATTAAACAAAAAAATTTTTTTCAAAGCAATAGAATTTCGTGAAAGCTGGCCTAAAGGAACTAGCCTAGACTCAACACGCCCGGATCAGCGTCTAAAATTATTCTTAATCTATACTCACTCTCACACATGCGATTAAGCAAAACTGCGACAAAATACTTATTATATTTTTGAAAAATTTTCAATTTTTTCATTTTTTTGGTATTTTGGTGGTAAAAACGGGTTCACGTGGTAACAATGCTGCAGGAAACAATCAAAAACAATCAAATCGAAGATACCCCCCCAAACTAGAACTAAACATCGTCCTCGATGTTTTGAAGGGCACTACATTAATCCTAAGGCCGTTTATGAGGTATGCCAAAAAGATAAAAACGTTATCGATATGATTAGGATATCGGATTCCCAATTGAAGCTAGAGGATGTGAAACTCATGATGAACGACAAAACTGAGAGTCTTCACAATCCGGGCAATCCTGGACAATAAACAACAACAACAACATGGAAACACGGGTAATGGAAAAGATAAGCTATCTTACACAACAACACTTTATTACAACTACGGATAAGCATGGGGTGCCTCCCACGAAGCGCTTGTTTGACAGTTGTCCGCGATGCGTGACCCATCACAAGATTTTATTGATAGCCTTGGGAAAGTTTGGAGATCTGGAACTACCAAGTGTGGTACGTTCCCTCCAAAGTAGTGCTTGACGCGATGACCATTCACTTTGAAATTTGGCCCGTTGGCTTGAGAAAGCTCAACAGTGCCGTACGGAAATACTTTAGTGATGGTGAAGCGTGTGGCCCAATTGCGGCCACGGGCAGAAGAGGGGGAGGGTAGAGAATGCCGGAGGGCCGAGAAAAACGTAAATCTGAATTAAAGAGGAGGACTCGATCACACGATGTGAAAACACGGTTTTGATCTTAGAGTCATGGAGCCCCACTTTGTTTTTGGCCTTATAGATCTAAGAGTTCTCATAGGCATGAATCATCGAAGTTCATTAAGTTTCATTGAAGTTTGAACTTTCCGTGATCACCCGTAATTACAGGATCGAAAGTTTGCTTGCTTTAAGGCCCATATGCTTTGTGCTCAAGCACGATCGGATGATGGCATGCCTTTCCAAAACACAAGCTTGTAAGGAGTACACCCGATGGGTGTTTTGAAGCTGTGCGGAGGCCATATGCATCATCTATTTGTCCGACCGAGATGCACGAGTTTTCAACCTATGGTCCTTTCAAGGATTCTTTTCAAACCACGATTTGATACTTCCACTTGCCCACTTGTTTGTGGGTGATAAGCGGTGGAGAGACGGTGAGTAACTCCATATTTCTGCATGACCTTTGCAAACTGGTCATTACAAAAATGGGTTCCGCGATCACTTATGATTGCACGGGGAGCACCAAATCTGGCGAAGAGAGATTTCAGAAATTTGCAAACACATCGGGCATCATTGGTGGGGAGTGCTTTGCTTCAACCCATTTTGACAAATGTCGACTGGCCACGAGAATATACTTTCCCAATCGTGAAGACACGGGAAACGGCCCATAAAGTCGATGCCCCATATGTCATCAAAGATTTTCACAAACTTGGATGGAGTTTGAGGCATCTCATCACGTTGGAATTTTTTCATTACGTGGCACGAGTCCACAGTTTTTTGACAAAGCTCAGTGGCATCTTTATAGATGGTGGGCCAGAAGGAAACCGGAGTCAAAGATCTTTTTGTCTGTGAGGTTTGCACCATGATTGTTCCCCCGGATGGGGTCCATTGTGGCAAGCTTCGAGAATGTCGAGAGCTTCCTTGCCGTCACAACCATCGCCTGATCACTTGATCCGCAAACGAGAGTTAAACAAGAAGGGTCGTGCGCGCCGCGCGCGAGCGTGAGTTAGCGACGCTTTGAAGAACTTATTTCTTCTGCTAGGTTACATGCCCTTCACAAGAAGTTTACCCACGCAGTGATAATTTTGCAAAGTCGGCAAACCACGGGGTTCTAGAATCTCCACGAAAGGTCCACCATTTTTTTTTTTTAACGTCTCAAAGGAAAACTAGAGCGAGAGAGCTCTCTTTAGAATCATTGAACGGAGATTCCATGACGGGTTAGAGTTTTTTCTCCGCCAATCTGGACAGATGATCGGCTGCGAGGTTAGCTCGGCTCCTTTAGTAACAATAACTTGAACGGTCAAATTCTTGGAAGGAAATGGAGAACCCATCGTAGCAATCTTCTCGCCTTGGCATCCTTTTTGCAAAGAGATACTGAAGGGCGGAATGGTCCGTATTCACTATGCCGCTTTTTGTTCATGATGAAGGTAAGACCTGAATTTCTCGAAAGCATACACTATGGCAATTAGTTCTTTTTCAGTCGTAGTGTAGTTCGTATTGTGCTTCAATCAAGGTCTTACTAGTCAAAGTGGAATTAGGCCGAAAATGTTTCTCATTGACGTCCCCCAAAACTGCACCCTAGATGGCGAAATCGCTTGCATCGCACATAACTCAAATGGAAGGTCCCATTTTGGAGCAGTCAAGATTGGGCTTCCGTAAGTCTATCTTTTAATGTTTTGGAAAAAAGTCGTCGAATGCAGTCATGGAAAAGAGAATGGGATTCTTCTCAAGAGGATGTGAGCGCGAGAGGTTCGATGATATTTTTGAGAAATCCTGAATGAAATGCGTCGGCTCAACACCAAACCGAGCATGACCGAAGAAAACTCCTAATTCCGCTTTGACTGGGGTGGGAATAGGTAATTTTGCAATGGAGCATCGATTTTGGCTTTGGTCAACCTCAATCCCTTTCTTATAGAAATCTTATGGCCGAGGACCATGCCCTCTTTGACCATAAAAATGGCATCTTCCACCCATTAAGACTTAAGTTGGTGTCTTCACACCTTTGCACACGCTGTGGTTCTAATCGGGAGAGGGCATTTTGGAAAGAATTCGCCAAAGACCGAAGAAGTCCGTCCATAAAGGACTTCCATCGTCTTCCTCAACCATGTCATGAAAGATGCGTAACATACATCGTTGAAACGTGCCTGGAGCATGCATACGAGCCGAAAGGCATGTGACGGTAAGGCAAATCGTTCCGTATGGCAAGTACTAGTATCCTTTTCTTGATCCACTGGGGTCAAAGGGGATTTGGAAATAACCGGTAGAACCATCGAGGAAACAGTAGTATTCATTCCCCGCTAATGCTCCCCAAGCATTTGGTCCATTGAACGTAGTAGGAAGTGGTCCTTTGCGGGTGGCTTCATTTAACTAAACGATAGTCAAATGCTCACCATCGCCATCCGGTAACCAAAACGAGTTGATCAACTCATTTTCCTCGTTCCACCACCGACATCCATTCCTCCCTTCTTTGGTACACAATGTTTGGCTAACCCCTGGGACTAGTCGGAGATAGGGTAAAATCAATCCACTTCGAGAAGTTTTATAAAACCTCCGTTTTAATAACATCCGTAGGCTTTTTTGATTTTACTCTTCTTGATGTGACCGCTGGTGCATAGTCTTCTTCCATAAGAATCTTGTGGTACAAAATTCCGGGTTGATACCCTGAATGCAGAAAGATTCCAAGCGAGAGCGTCGCTTGAGGGGATTGTTAAGCACCTTAATGAGAGCGATTTTTTCCTCAAACAAAATCCAACTCTTAGCAATAATGACAGGCAAACTTTTGTCCCCTCCAAAAATGCATAAACTCCCGATATGGGGAGGCAGTTCCTCAATGATTCAACCTCAGTAGGTTCATCAATGGAAGAATTGCGTATTATTTCACAGACCTTAAGCTCAGTTCGGACATCTGGAGAATAAGTTTCCTTGACTTGGAGGGGGAAGTGGGGTTCACTATTCAAGATGGCTTCTAGAATAAGAAATGTCCCCTCAGATCATAAGTAGAAATGGATATATGCTGGGACAATCCGGATCCATCTCTAGACCAAGGAAAATCGGCTTCTTCGAGAAGCAAGAAATCACTAGCCCCAAATGGAGTTAGGGTAGAGAAGAAGTAGCAAACAATGAGATCATAATACGGAATGGAATGTCCACACTTGCGATTATATCAGTAAAAACCAAGACTTCTTGAGAGTATATCCTCACAAGCCTTAACAATGACGTCAATCTTGTTTGCCGTCACTGTGAGTGTAATTGGCCGAGTATCTTGAAAGCTTGATTCAAAATTGTAGTGATGGCTTCACTTCCTATTCTAATAGTTAATTCACCCTTTGTGCACATCAATCAAAAGCATGAACCCGGTTTTAAGAAGCAACCTCACCGAGAATTAAAGGGACTCGGGGGTCTGGCTCAAAATCTACAACCACAAAGTCGGCTGGAAAAGTGAAATACAACCAACTTTAAACGGAGATGTCTTTTTCAATTCCCATTTGTTTAGAAATTGATCGATCCTCAAGTCGAGTGTCATGCTAGTTGGAGTAAGATTAGGAAGTGAAAGCTTTTCCCAGACTGAAAATGGCATTAATTAATGCTAGCACCGAGATCGGCTACTGGCAAAGCATTCATACCATCCCTGGAAATTCACAAGGAATCATGGGGGAACTTTGCCGGGGTACTACCAAGTTTTCTGGGTAACTTGTTCAAGATGACCGCCGAACAATGTCATGTCATCGAAGTTCGAGCAGACATAGGGTTCATTGGAAGTTCGAGCATTTACAGTAAGTTTCTCTTTATCCCAATAAGGATCTTAAGAAGTTTTTCGAGGCGAACTCTGGGCATTAAAACAAGAGCAATCCGTAAAGCTAATCTCGATACTCATCTCCTTTGAAGATTTTCACAATAGAATTTGTCGAGTTAGTTTCATTAGCATTGTTACGACTCTTTTCATTATCACGCCTCGAAGGATATGGGAGAGAAAAACTGAAGGTTTAGTGTTTTGGTACGGAGCAACCAACACCAGAGCAACAATGGACCTCAAGAACTGGATAACGAGACTGAATTTGAACAACAGGAGGTTTGACGTCTTCGGTGCTTCCGTAATTAGCAGGAGGGCATCGTTCCTTTGTCACCTCGGGATATTGGCTTCCACTAACTAAAACGTAGGAATGTAAGGTCCTTGTATGCAACATTAACACCGCTTCGGGGTAGTGATACCCTCTTTTTTTTTTAAGTCTTCACATAGGGTTAGTCACTGTGTTACCAGGGAGTGTCCCTGACACCAAGAAGTAGAATCGGTATTGGCCGTTACAAACTTAACCAACATATCAGTCAGATTTGGCCATTTGAACCGTTCTATAAGATTCAATTTTTGTGTTGTTTCGATTTGCAATGCTCTGACCCTTGGTTTTGGAGTTATTTTGCATGTTTCTCATGATAGGCATCATTGATCCTTGACGTAGTTGTCAAAATCGTTCTTGTGAACACTGTGTGTCTTAGGAACGGAGGGCTGATAAGCTGGAGCAGATAACCCTGGGGTCAGAAGTTTGATTCTGACTGAAATTGGACTGTTTAAAATTTCCAACTCTGTTTTGGTTGAAATTGCTCTCCTCCTCCCGGTTTTGGTTAAAGTTATTCCCCCCGATTGAAAATTGTTAGCTTTATTAGCTTGCGAGTTCTGAACCGGGGGGAAAACCTGGATGTCTAATATGATTTGCAAAAACCATTTGAGGTCGGTAATTGGAGCTTCCTATTGGTTTGTAATTAGCTGCACCGCTTGTGGACACATACTCAGAAATTTGTCCACGATAAACGTTGCCATGAGGTGGCGGGACAGTTTTGGTGAGAATGGGCACCAACACAAGTAACACAACTTACTCAACTGCTTTTGACAGGCTGCAGGAGCTGAGCTGGAGCATAAGCTTGTTTCTTCTTGTCTAAGAGCAATGCTCGTCAATATCCTTAAGTTCACAACACAGATGACACAGCTTGGGTGGAAGAGTTCGTACTTACCTTGCAACAACAACTGCCTTAGCTCAGTGTTTGACGTACTTTGGACTTGCTCTCGATGATTTTTAAACCATTCTCAGAGCATTTTGCCAAAAATTTCCGACCTGCTGCGGAGTTCAATGAATCTTGATCATTAATGTCAAAAGCATTATAGAATGGTATCAAGTTGATGCAATTCTGAGAATCCATGGTGTGACATCGCCCTAAGTAGGAATCATGAAAACGATCCCAAGCTTCATAAACACGAATTCATCAACCTTTGCGAAAATCTGGTGATCTCATTGCGAAGATTCGTCGTCTAGGAAGAGAGGGAAGAAACTGGGGTGATGAATTTGGATACAAGATCGTCCTCAAGTTTGAATGGATCGAGGGTTTCTTTTCTAGCCATATTCGGCTGCTTCCCATCGATAGAGAATGGAACACAGCATAAGGCTAATTCGTAGCAATGGAACATTTGGGGACCCACATTGTGAGGTGATCTTGTTGAAGTAAACGGATATGAGCAGCGGGTCTTCTTTGTCACGACCGAAGAACTGTTTGTTTTCTGGACAAGATTGATTAAACCCATGCTTCACACGAAATTGTTTGCCATAATTTCAGGAATAAGGATCGTCCACGTACCCCTAGGTGGTGCTTGGAGCAATTGAGCCATAGTTCGAGTGTCTGCCATTGGCTCTACGGTAGGATCTTCCTGAAATGGGTATTCTATACGAAGAGGTTCAATAACAACTGGCGTTCCTTCTGGTGGAGGAGGTCGCTGCTCACGGGACTGAGATCGAGTGCGCATGCACAAAATAGAAATAAAAAAAAATATAAAATAAGAAGTTACACTAATTTTTTTGGATTTTGGATTTAAAATATATTCACAGTCTATTTTAAACGGACAAGAGATAGACAACTTAAGCCAAATAATCAATCTTACTTCACTGTAGCTCTCAAATGAAAAACGCACAGGTGAGGCGGAAGGAGTAGGAAAAGCTGCGAAGCTTATTGTCTCCTTTCGGGTCCGTAGTTCCTAGGAACCAACCCTCCATAAACCCACTTTATAGTTGGTTAATCAGAATGAGAGTGGCCGTATATCGTAAGTGACACAGAAGGCAGTTTTAAGATCTTTGTGTTCGATTGGGAATCAGTAGTAATCTCCCGGAACTATATTAATGATAATACCAGCAGTGGAGAATATTATATTTTGGTATTTTACCAATTAGTGAAGTTTTAAATTTTTATGGACAATTTTTATATTTTTTTTTGATTTTTTTGGTTTTTTAATTTTTTTATATGATATGTACTAATAAAAAGAAAAGAAAAATATTTTTGTGTTTTTTATAATATGATATATTTAAGAATAAGATAAGTTTAGATCGAAAGTCGATAGAAATCGTAGCAAATGCCTCCCCGGCAGCAGGCGCCAAAAATTGTTACGTTGTGCAGTAAACACACTTAAAATACAACCCTAATCAATTCAAACCGAATGCCCTTGACCAATGGCAAGAAGGTCAAATTCCACAAAAGGAATAAAATACACAAGTAAGAATTCAATGATAAAAAAGAATCCGGAAGAGATATTCCCGGGTCGATGACCCAACGTGAGGCTGCAATGGAAAATTATCCTGGTTTGTTGAAGAGGAAATTTGAATATGGAAACACTGATATAATTAAAACTAAAGTTAATTAAAATAAAACCTCATTTAATCCTACCGGGAAAACAATTATAGGAACTGGGGATCTTAAAAAACTACGGATACAAAATAGATATAAGAAAATCCTAAAAATTAAATTTAGACTAAATACGGGGAACAAAGAAATTAAGTATCCGGGAACCCTAAATACTAAAAATTAAGAAAATAAATGCTAAATTAAATTAAAAATCAAAATTAAATTCTAATTAACTTAACTTGAAAAATAAAGAAAACTAGAACTAAAACGGAGGTCGTTTGAATGTAAAACGAAAAGAAACGGTAAAACGCACCCGGTAAAAACGGGTCTAAGACTGAAATTTAAGAAAAATAAAGCTTACACTAAATTTTATATTTTTCCTAGACACTAAATGACAAAAGAAAATTTTATAAAAAAGAAAAATATTTTTTTATTAATTTTTGGATTTTTTATGAATTTTTAAAGATTAAAAACTAATTAAAACTAAGAAAATAGAAAAAGACAAAAAATAAAAGTTATAAAAATTCTGAAAAAATAAAATAAAATAAAGAAAAAGTTAACAAATCTAAAAATATAAAAATGCCCAAAAGTTACTGTTTATAATTAGAGTAATTAAACTAATTAATTTTTAACCAAAATTAATATTTAAATTAAATAAACTAAACTTGGTTAAGACTAAAGGACTAACAGTGAACGGACCCAAGGATAACGGGTAACAAGGCAGTTAACACTAGGGACTAACAAAGCCAACTATAATAAAGTAAATTACACAAATGGTCCCTGAGGTGGACCCCGATTACAAGGTGGGTCCAAGTTGCTTATTAGCAAAAAGCCAAAGAAGCAAACTTGTTCAGGGGCTAAGGGAGCATTTTTCATAAAAGGCACAGAACCTGATCTCAAGAATAACCAGAAAGTGAAGCTTTTGGGGCTCGCAAACGCCTAAATAAGCCTTTTTAGCTTTATTTTTCTTTCTTTTTGGGGTTAAAAGCCAGGCAAATAAGCTAGAAAACTATAGGGGACAGATAAATGGGGATAGGGGAGTCCTAAAATAAGCTAAGTTATCTAGAATAAGCCCTAAATAAGCTAGAAATGAAATAAGCTTATGAGACAGTTTTAGAAAGAAAACAGAAAAAGTGCTACTTTAAAGGCTAAATAAGCTAAGCTAAAGGAGGAGTTAAGCTACAAGATTACAGGGACTTAAAGGGCTACCTATAAGCTATAAATAAAAGCTAAAAGAACTAGGGGCTTAATACAAAATAAGCTAGAAAAGAGGGGGCTTAATATGGTGCTCAGCACCAGGGGAAATTATGGCAGTGGCTAGGGGCTTTTTTGGGGCTTATGCAAATAAGCTCTTATGAGCTTTTTACCTAAAGTAAATCACAAACAGATAACAAGGGGTGGTAAAAGAGCTTATTTCCAAAATTTGAGAGCTTAGGAAACAATATAAGCTGCTGAACAATGGGCTTAAAATTGGCTACTTTCAAAAAATGTACACACATTCATATTGACTCATACTTGGTCAAGTTTAAAAGACAGCACAAAGGGTGTTTTAAAATGACTAGAAACAACCAAATAAGCACAACCAAAGTGTGCTTAAGCTGCTTATGCAGCTTGAGCACTTAAGCTCACTTTTGCTTATTGGAAAATTGACAGAAACCAAAAAGGGACATAAAAACTTATTTTTAAACTAAAGATGGTGATTAAAATGGCTTAATTAAGCCTGCACACTCAGCCAAAGTTGGCTGAGTGAGCTTGACCCATACCAAACCCAAAATGACCCATTTTAACACTAAACCAAACACCCCCTTATTTTATAAAAAAGGCTTTTTAACTGGTTTTTTAGGTGAATTAAGCTGAGAAAGGGTGTTTATAAGGGATACTTAATGACTTTAACACATTCTTAAACAAGTTTAAACAAATTACAAAGGCTAAAATAAGACTTTAAACTTTTGAAAATGGCTATATCACAAAAAAATTCTTAACCTTGTTATTAATGCTGGAAATATTACAATATAAACTTGAAAATAAGCTGAATACACTTAAATGTTTAAAAGAAAAGACTTGGAATTACAATTAAGCTAAAAACATAAAAAAGTAAGTGCCCTTGACTTCGGCTTGGTCTTGGCTCTTTTATACTGGTCCAAAAGACTTGGGACGAGTTTGTTGTGAGAGTAGGAAGCCTCACACTTAATCCTAGCCCTTGGTTGTCTTCATAGCATTCTCAGCCATTGATGGGGGGTACGGGGTTGAGTGTATTCCAATTGGGAAGGGTTATAGGGGCAGGGTAAGGTGGGAAAAGGGTATGGGTTAGCTGTAGAGTGGACTAGGGATAGTGGTATTGCAAGAAAACGTGGGGAAAGGCTGTATGGTTTTTGGCGGGTACGGGGGGTGGGTTGCAGGGTTTAAACGAAATGAATGAAAAAGATGCACAATTGGCCCCTCAACTCTCTTTCTCTTGTCACTTTGTTTTAGCCGCTTTTTTCAGTTATAACAAGGTTTGGTGTCACACCCCCAAACTGGGCCTAGTCGGAATAAGTGTCCGAGGGCGTGACGTCATAACAATCCGATCACAAAGCAA
>BQNB010020277.1:0-52448 GCA_026074375.1 Tanacetum coccineum | reverse complement strand
ATAGGCGGGAAAAATAGTTTTAACTATTCATTCGTCATCCCAAAGTTACCCTCTCCTCATATCATAGGGCAAATGAAAATTAAGAGGTGAAAAGGACAATTCAAGGTACAATGAACATGTGTGCAGGGTCATCACATCATCAAACAAGCTCATTGGTGCAAACCCACATGGGGAATGCCACGTTGGAAGACTAAAAGCACACAAATGATTATTCTTACACTTGACTCACTCAGAGAGAAAGCACAAGGAGTCTTAACACGGATTGCCAAGCTGGCAATCCGTGTGATCCCAAGATGATCCAATGGCCAAAATTAACTCTACAATGATTGAGAGGATCTAAGGGTGAAGGTGCAGAGGAGCGTCTAACAGAATGGGAAGGCTAGAAGTTTCTCATTTGAGCTATAAATAGAGGCCTCAGCTCAAACACACAATATCTTTCTTCCTGTATTTTTTTTCTTTAAGTATAAAAGTAGCTTGTAATTTTAGCTTTTAAATGTAAACTTTTAGTTTATTGTAACTTTCAATTCTAAAAGCATTGTAATCCTTTTTAAGTGTTTAATAAAATCTTCTTTTCAGTTTTCATAAGTGTTTTCTACTCATAAGCTCTTAATCCTTTCCAATGTCTTTTTACTATTTCATAAGCCACCAATAAGCTCTCACAGAATCTAACAAGCTCTTGCAAGTCTATAAGCTTGCAATAGAGCTAAATTAAGCCATTAATCACACTTAAAACCTAAAATCAGTTAACTACCTTGGCTTAATGGTTTATAAGCTTATGGATGGGGAGCTAGCTTTGGAAGAGCTCCCATGGACTTTACTAGCTTATCCATAAGGATAAGCTAGAGCTTGAAGCTGCTTAATTGAACTAATGCTTCTGTTTAGCTGAAGCACCCTTGTAAGTCTTCATTTAATTTCATTGTTTGAGTTACTAGTTTAAAGGCTTGCTTACTTGCTAATTAGTTGTGCTTATTTGATAATCCAGTGCTTATTTATGCTTATCTTAGTTAATTTGTGCTTATTATTCATATTTTCTTATCTGTTTTTAGCTAATATAGTTTAGAGTTAAGTTTTTCATTATTTGTCTTTAAAAGCCATAAATATCAAAAATATAGTTAGATTAGTTTGTAGACCTTTGATTTCAGCTTAGAAGTTGTAGATTTAAGCTATTTAATGTCTGGTAGTAAGGTTTTAATAGCTGGATTTAGTTCTCAAAAAGTTAACTAAAATCTGTCATAGCATAAGGAGTGTTTGGAATAAGCTAGTTTGACCACCAATAGTCAAATTATCTTAGAAACTTTTCTTTGGTCAATTTTGTTTTCAAATTTGATTGAGTTTTAAAAAGATTTCATAAGTTAGATTAAACTGAAAATAATTTTAAGGCTTAATATGTTTGCCTGTGCAGCAGGGGAGGATTTCAGTTAGTTTAGATAGAAAAATTTTGATTTTAAGCCCTTGAGTTGTGTTCTTGTTTGTGTCAAGTTCATTTGCATTCTTTTAAGTGTGATAGTGTAGGTTCTATCAAAGAAGTCACCTGCATTAGGGATTTGTGCTTTTGCATATTGCATCAGCAGTAGTAACTTAGGTTGCTACTGCTGACTTTTTTAGTTTCATTTAAGCTAGTTAATGTAGGATTTAGGATCTAACTTTCAAGTAGCTTATAGCTTATATATAGTTTAGCATAGATCAAGTCTTATTTTTCATTTTCTAGCTTAATCACTTAAGTACATTCAGCTTAAAAAGTCATAAAAAATACCAAAAACAGTAGTAACTTAGATTAGCTTTTAATTTTATAAACTTATCTTATTAGACCTGTTTTTATTACTTGAACTCGTAGCTTATAAGTGGTTAGTTAATACTCCGTAAGCTCAGCTTCTGTCTTGGCTTATTGAGTATTAGAGTTTGTCTTATTTTTGAACTTTTTGAGTTACCTTCTTAGTTTAGCTTTTTAATCTCCTATTTCAGTTAGCTTAATGTGTTTTCAGCTCAAGTAGCTTTTCATTTTTAGCTTGTAGACATCATAAGCTTCATAGGTCAGCTTTTAGTTTGTAATTTAAGCTTATATTGAAGTATGTGCAAAGCTTTTAGTAAAAATAAGCAAAAGTGAGCTCAAAAGCTCACTTACTGTAGACAGTCTTTCAAAAGCTCTTTTTGAGCTGAATTTTGAGTTTAAGCTTAAGCTCCATTTATTAAAAGTACTTAAAATTGTGTCCTTTATAAGTTTCAGCTTTTAGTTTTAGTTAAAAGTGAAAAAAGTAAAAAATTAGCAAAAAGGTGTTAGACACCCTTCGAACCCAGGACTTCAAGCACACAACACACACACTTTACCATTGTGCTTCAATAGCTCATCCGTGAGTTATTGAACACACAATTACTTTATCACCTTTTTGGACTTGTAAACCCATAAGCACTTCGCAGCTAAACCAGCTTATTTTAGAGCTTATTTGTGTAGCTTTTAAGTTAGTCTAATTTTTCCTTTAATCTTTGTTAGGTTTAGAATTTTCCCTGAATTTTTCATAATTTTCCATAAAGTAGATTATTTTTAATCATTTTTCTAAGGTTTCAAAATTCGAAAATACATAAAAAATAGAAAAAAGTTTTATAAAAATACAAAAAAATAGTTTTTAACATTAGATTAAATACTTTTAGGTTTACATTCAGAAAAATCATTTTCAACACTTTTAGATTTTAATTTTCATTTTTAAGCCTTTATTTTTAATTTTAAAAATAGTTAAAAATAGTTTTCTGAGTTTTTAAGTTACTTTAGACTTTTCTAAGTTTAAAAATCATTTTTCTAAATTTTTAGGACTTAATTTGCTATTTTTTAGGATTTAATTAGATTAAAATAGTTTTAATTCATAATAAATTCAAAAATAATCAAAAAAATGTTTTTCTTTTTCTTAAAATTTTCTTTTGTCCTAATTTAGGTTTAGAAATTTAGTTTGCATTTTTAGGAGTTAATTTTAGTGTATTTGCTTATTTGTCGCGTTTTATTTGCTCCCGTTAATTAGTTTAAGTGTTTAATTGCTTTTAATTGTTCATTTTCATTGTTGCTTTCATTTATTAGTTATAGATACTCGAAAATATCTTTTCTCTCATTCAAATCATAATCCAATCTAAAGCAAGGTTTCAATTTCACAAGTCGTAGGGGAAACGACCCGGGTGATCATTCTTCCCGGTTAAATATACATATTATATATTATATATATTTTTTAGAGTGAGCTTTTCTTAAGGGAGACTTTAGAAAAGTTCTTAATTGCTCTTTTGGAATATTATTATATATTTTATAGTATATAAAAACTGCAATCAGGATGCATGCCGGTTGTATTCACCAGTAACTATAGACCAAAATGACTTAGAAGTTCGGTTCACGCCAAGTCGTGGGTCCTCTGAAATTTGTATGCATGTTTAGGCAAAAAAAAATCTTTCGATTGTTGCCAACGTGTGTGTGTGACGTAGGTTTTCTTTGGTCCAAGGCTTTTTCCTTTGGAATTTTCATTTCCTTTTCTGACCACGAGACGACTCGGATTGTGAAACTTGTAATAGTGAGTGCGTCGGTGAGTGTGGTGATGTGTCGCGTAAACGTTGTTGTAGTAGCATCATTGGTGTTGATCGTGAAGAAGTATCTATATTCATTTGCTTGAAGAATTCTTGTTGGTGTTGTTGGTATTGTATATACGCCATTTGATTAGATTGATTTTGGTTCATTTGCGGTGCGAACGACGGTTGTGGAAAATATGGCTTTGGGTTTCCATATTGTCCGTATGAAGGCGTTTGGTTTTGCGGTATTGAGAAGAATGGTAAGGGTATTGAGAAGAATGGTCGTGGTATTGAGAAGAATGATCAGGGTATTGAGATGAATGGGCGGATGATGGTGTTACGGGTGATGGGGAGTTCGAATTAGCAAACGAAGAAGACGTATTGAAGATTTTTGAAGGTAATATGAAAGTGTATACGAAAGTGTACTTATTTTTTTATTTGGGTTGATTATATGAAAAGTGGTAGATAAAAGTGGGTATTTATAAGTAAAAAAGATGTATTTTTTGAATTATAGCCGTTTCTATTCGTTGGGTAATGTTCAAATTAAAAAAATTATGAACAACGTGAGTGAGTAGGTTGGCGAAAAACCCTGCGGCGCGCCAACGACACCGTGGGTGGTACACTACGACGGCGGCCATTCGTCTCCAGTTTTGCCATTGGCGGGGCTACAACGCCCTACACCTTGCACTCTTAGTATTACTAGTATGTACCCGCGCAGTGCAGCGAGTTTGGAGGCGAAATGTTGTTTAACGATTTTTTGATTCTATGTTTCTTTGACGAAAATTGTTTAACGATTTTTTTTAATGAATGAAAGTTTCTAGAGATTGTGTATTTGTGTTATGAGATTGTAAATAATTAATATGTCATATTATTATATGCAATTTTTAAAAAGTATTAATTTTAACTATAAACAATTAGATACATTATATTAGTTATATTGTATTATTGTAACATCTAATATAATGTCATAATTTATTCCGAGAATGAAAAGATCTCCTTAAAAATGCCGCGAGGGTGGTAATTTGTTAAGGTAAACTACTAGGGAAACTTTAAATATAATTAAAAACAAGTCAAAAGTGCGTTATTCGAAGAAACAAAAACAAATGTTCTAGGGTTATTATAGGGAAATGTTGAGCTATACGGATGAACGAATTGATAAACTTGCAGATAACTTTCTGCCTTAGTCGAGATTGTTTCTAAAAAGGTTGTTGTCCCTCCCGCACCGGTTAAGGCGGTTGAGGAAAATTGTGTTTCTTATGGGTGGAGCTTCATGCCTTGGTATAACTTGTCCGGCTACGATAATAATCAAATTCGTTTGTGCAACCAACGGAAATAATAATTCAACAAGTCCACACATCGAGTTAGTAATCAAAATGGCACCACCAGGTTTTCTCCGGTGCAAATCATGGTCAAAATAGGAAATTATAACAATCAAGGTCAAGGAATTAATTTCAATCAGAGGAACAATTTTCAAAAATCAAGTTGTTAATGTCTTTTATGCAATTGTAATTTTCAGTTTTAATGAAAATTTAAGCCGTTTTTACTTCATAAGCTCTCAATAAGCTAATTTGAGCTTATTCTTGTTAATAAGCTCAAATTCAGTTTAATACCTATTAAAAGCTCTCAAATACTGTTCTCATGTGATTTTATTTCATAAATGTTCATTTGATTTTGATTTTGGAACCTATTGAATAAATAAGCTAATTTTAGCTTATTGAGCTTTTGACTCAGGTTTAGAGGCTTTGGGAGCCATTAGGACAGGTTTTCTAAGCCACTCACTCAGAAAGAGTGGCCTTGGTTCTGAGACTACAAAAAAAATCCAAGGTTTCATTTCTAAATTCTCACCTAGCTTAATTTTTAGCTTAAACCTTTAGCTTATTTGCTTTCAATCTTTGTAAACACATTAGTTTAGGCTTGTTAATTAGCTGTTTTAAGTTTTCCTTGCATAATTTGGTGTTATATTAGTTTATCTTACAAAACTGTCAATATTAGTCTAATAAGCTAGCTGAGAAACTAGCTTATTTTTCTTAATAAGCTAGGATTTTTAGTTTTAAAATAGTTTAAATAGGTCAAAATAAGTAGAAGTGGATAAAAAGTTTTCAAAGTTTTAGCTTAAAAATAGGTTTTAAACTCACTTTGGTTTGACAGTTTTGAGATAAAGGGGTGTTTGGGATAACCTTAAAACGGGTCAAAAAGGGTGTTTGCATGGGTTAAGGTATTTGGGTTAACTTTAGCTTAAGTTTTTAAGCTATTTTAAGCTGTTTTTAGAAAGTTTTTAGTTTTAAAATAGTTTTCTAAGGTTTTTAAAACTATGTTCAAAACTGTGAAGTTTTTAAGTAACCCACAAGTGCTTATTTGATTAAGCACTTGTGGTTTGAGTTTAAGCATTCAAAAAGGTGTGTTTTGTGTGTCTAAAAAGGGCTGTCAAGAGCCTTTGTTCCTTTGACTTTATAAGTCAAAACCACCAAGCCTTTTTCTGTCACAGTTTGTAAAAAACCAAAAGACCTTTTTCACAGTCAAAATAAGCAAGTAAAATTGATTTCCCAAAGCTGAAAATTGGTGCACAAGCCCATTTGCCATAGCACTCAATCTGTTTGGGCTTATTTGTGATTTTAGAGCTTATTTGACAGCTTTTAGCAAGCTGTCAAATAAGCAAATAACTTTAAGCTTAAATCTCCCCTGGTGCAAAGGGGAGAATTTAAGCCCTTTGTTCTCTATCTTGTTGAGTTCTAAAGCCCAAGTATTTGGCTTATTTCTAGAGCTTATAAGCTCTAGTATAAGTCCTCAAAGTCTCAGCCCTTGATAAGCTTATTTGTGTGCTTATTTTTGAGCCCAAACATGCCTCTTGGCTGTTTTAGCATCACCTTAGGCTAAGGGACTGCTTATTTTTTCTTGGCTTATTGAGCTTATTTTGTTAGCTCATTTGTGGCCTTTTCAGCTTATTTTGCTTGTGTGATAAGCTGTGTTAAGTTTATTCCCATCTCAATGTGCTTAATGAGCTTTTCAAGCCCACATTTACACCAACAGTACTAACCCCCAAGTTAGTACTGTTGTGGG
This sequence comes from Tanacetum coccineum, assembly GCA_026074375.1. NCBI lineage: Eukaryota > Viridiplantae > Streptophyta > Magnoliopsida > Asterales > Asteraceae > Tanacetum > Tanacetum coccineum. The sequence continues at coordinate 45,854 of BQNB010020277.1, read as the reverse complement.
GTTTAAGCCACAGCTTATTTTATAGCTTATTCTTTTGACAAAAGTCAAAAGTGTCTTCATTAATGTTGTTTAAAATAAGCTGTTCTAAAACTTTGTAGTTTTAAGTTTTTGCTGAATCTCAATTTTTAATAAGCCAAAAAAAAATAAAAAAAAATAAGCTAGATCGTAGGGTTGGTTTGGTACTTTTCTTAAAGTTTGAGGGCACCCGTTTTAACTATAGTGTAAATTTCCTAAAGTTTGCCCGCCTACCCTTCACTTTACTTTTGTACACTTTCTACCTAGACTTTCAAAAAAAAAAAAAAGGGGAAGACACTTGGTCCGGGTGAGCAAGACTCGAACCCGAGACCAAGCGGTACATCCCCTTTTCACTCACACACTCTACCACTGCGCCCTTGGGTCTTTTTCGTTATAGACTCAAGGGCAGTGGTATTTAAAGGGGTTTTGCCCAAATAAGCTTATAAGCTGTACAGCTTATTTTCGGGGCTTATTTCTTTAGCTTATTTGTGTTTCTTATTTTTCGTAGGAACCTTATAGTGTAAAGTATTTTTTGTAAATTTTTCAGAATTTTTAGTAATCGTTTGATATTTTTTATAATTTAATTTAGTTAAAAGTTTATTTAATTCATAATAAATACAAAAATTATCAAAAAAATATTTTGCTTTTTTATAAAATTTTCTTTTGTCATCTAGTTTGTAGGAAAAATATAAAATTTTTCGTAGGGTCATTTTTATAACTTTTCATCGTTTAAAGAACGGGTCCGGGTACGGGATTTTGTTTTGACTCGTTTTTGGGTCAAACGAACTCCGTTTTCGGTCTAGTCTTTTTCATTCTTCGTTATTTGATCCCTAGAGTAGTTTAGAAGCAAAAATTTCTTCGTAGGGTTATTTTTAAAGTTTTTAGGTTTTCCCCCTTTTGTTCGGGATTCGGGCTCTCGTTTTCTAGTTTAATTTCGTAATTTCTAGGTTTTTCTTAAACGTTTTAGTCCGTTATTATCTAATTTGACTTTTTCAACTTCCCAAACCAATTCCTTCCTTCAAACTCAAATCTTCGATCGTATCGATTTACCATTCCAGCCTCGTTGGGGATTTACGACCCGGGAAAGCTCTATACTACTTCTCGGTATCATTGATTCTGCTTTTAGACTATTCTTACTATATATTTGATATTTTATTATATTATATATATTTTAAGGTGTAGTTTGAACGGATCAATTTTTGGCGCCGTTGCCGGGGAGGCTGTGCAACCGTTTATCTTTACGTTTGACCATCTGTTTTTGAAATTGTGAATATTTTCTTTTATTATAAAAAATCAGTGGAGGTGGATGATTGAGAGAACAAACTGATTTGGTTGTTTTTCATAACTTTAAGCATAAAGGTGTTAAGACGAGGCCTAACATAGTTTGCAACGGCTTTCGGGATATGAGTAGGTAGAAGCTTCTGTAATTCTGTCAGAACTCTTGCTTGGACAGTTTTATCAAATGCTTCAAAAACATTGAAATTTGTGAGAGATTCCAAGTTCTGATCATATTCTCTGAATTTCTGTGTGACTGCCTTTTTGAAGTTGATATTCCTCATTTTTTTTTCGACTTTTTCATCAGCTTCTTTGCTTTGGCTTAGAGTGAGCTTGGTTGGGGAGTTGTTGCATTATAAGGAATTTTCTTTGCTGGTAGAGATGGTTTATGATGTGCATTCGCATCCGGAAACATTTCATGCAATAAAACTGTTTTTGCTTGAACATCTAAATGTGTACCAAGTGGTACTTCGGATGCACATGATATGTAGCTTGTTAACTCAGGATTTCCCTCTGTTTAAATTACCGTTGAGGTTGTTTGAGCATCAGTATACACTGGATTACTCACTAAATCTATCAATTCATTATAAGGTGTTTCATTCACAAGATTCTAAATGAAATCCAATGAGGAACTTGTAACCGTGGGACTAAGATATGTGGAGTTGAGTGTTTCTGTGGACGGATTGATTCAGGTACTATGCCATGCCGGCAGATATACAGGTTTTTTTGGGTGTTGTTTATTGATGAATGGATCAATTTCGTAATGGTAAAGTGTTTATTTTATTCGTTTAGGAAGCTGATTTGAAGAATGTGTTGTTTTTTATGGCGTTGGATTTTGATATCGACTTTCAGTTTTTTAATGGTTTTTTTTTTTGATACGTTTTTGTATTTTTGTTTGGTCGGTTTCTAGGTCTCCTGTAATTATTTATTTTATTTTTTAGATCTTTTTTAAATTTTGTATATAATTTGGATGTTAAGAATATTCTTATGGGTGTATAATAAGGGCAATAGTGAATTAAAAATAAAAATAACTATTCACCTACCAATACTTTTATTTTTCATCCAAACTCTATTTGGATTGTTAATAGATAAATCCATATCAGAATCGTCAGCATCATCAGTTTCATTTTCACTTTCCTCTGAACATGACGAGTAGAGTATTGCATCACTATTAGTATCTGAATCAGCATAGTGTTTGTTGTGAGCATTACTCGATCCTTCTCCTGTAACAGTTTGCTTCTTGTGCCTTAAACTCTCAATTATGCTTGCTTTGGATCCTTTTTGTAGGTCTAGTAAAGACTGAACTGCAGGATCTTCGAGTACAGGACCTTTGAGTTTCTGTCCCCACTCAGCATACGTCTCTACAACAGCATCATCAATTTGGCTGTCAATTATCACTTGACTCCTTCGACGTCGTTGAGTGCGCGGTTCTTGAATGATGAAGGAAATTTCAAGGTCACCTACAATTGTTTCTTCTACGATAGTAAGAGATCTTATTTTCCTTGGCAAAACATCTTTCTTGGGTTTGTTGAGGACATTCACTACTTGATCACCATAACACATAAATCCTTTTCTTCTTCCCCTTTTGACTGGAGATACATGTTTCTCTTCTGGTTCATTAACAGTTTTAGCATTCTTATTTTTCACTTTCTTAGCCATATAGAATTTGTATCCTGCTAACTTCTTGATTTCATTAATGATCATTGTATCGGGAATCTCCATTCCAAACTTGTAGTCACCTTTAATAGTGTTTGACAATTTGGTTATGGGTTGATCATCTTGTGAACTATGCAACTTGGAACTTGATCTGAGAGGAATACTCTTGTTTTTTAATGGGAAGTGGTTAATGATAGGCTTGGTGAAGCGGGTGTACAATAGCTTAGACATGTTTGATGATCTGAGCGATCTTTCAACTGATTGGCATTCAAATTCTTCCTAAATTAATGACGCGAAGTCCAAATTGGCAGAGTGAATGATACCCTAAAGTATCTGAAGTATTGGAAATCTAACTGTGTCCCAGCTTGAGTCTTTTCCCGTAATACTTCTGTTGAGAACACTCATAATAGCTCTCACCATGGTTGATGACAGTCTTGTAGCGACATTTTCGAAAACTGCATCATCTTTGTTTAGGAACTTATATAATCAAGTGTCTTAATGAATCCAAGAATTTGGTTTTCTGAGGGAGGTTTGGTATAAGTGTTGTTGGGATCAGGAGGAGGCATCTACTATATAGTTCTGAGTAGTCCAGGTGTGAGAGTTAAAGTATGAGTGTATAATTCGAAAGTGAATGTATGGTTGTTTTATTGTGATTGATGGTTGTCCAAAATGGTGTAGGTAGATGATCGATACGGTTACAGTTAAGGAAACCGGCTTGTATAACTTGTGGTGTCTTAGAATTTCAACGACAAATATCAACATTGTATCGGTGATATGTGAATTTGAAGCGACACGCTGATTATTCTTCTTGATGACAATTTTATTAGCACGTAGAACCAGTTGTTCTTCAGAGGCAATGTCAGCTTGAGAATTTGTTTTTGACATGTTGAATTCTAAGAATAAGATTCGAACTTTGATTAGTTTCACATGAATACAAACTTAAGCACATTTACTTTTAATTTTTGTTTTTATTCTCTCTGTCTGTTTGTATGGGACGGGCTTTTCTTTTTGTCCATACTTATGTCATTTTCTTTCTCATGTGCCTTTATTCATGCTTTTGCTGACACAAAGAGTATGCTCTTTTCTTTTCACATATGATTTTTATCTCTCGTTTTTTTTTTGTTATTCTCACTTAACATTAAGTTTTTGGATACTATTTCTACGAGATAAAAGATGGAAGAATGAACGAGAATATTCAGTTTTCTCATGCTTTAAAAGTGTTCATCTTAACCAATCTTTAGAGAAATAGCATCATTTGTATGTAATAAAAACTTTTCAAAAAACAATTGATTCGAATGAGAGTGAGTTTTCCTTTTAATCAAGTGACTATGAACCCTGAAGATACACTGATTTGCTAAAGGGATACATTATTAGCTTTTAGGTGATAACAGCCTTAATAACCATCTTGATTTATCAGTAGCTCTTAGACAAATGATTTCAAAGTAGACTCAAAAGAACTTTTGACTTAGAAATTCAGTTTGCAAAGTCATTATGTTATGATGAAAATTAATAGATAATGATGTGTAAAAATCTGTAGCAATAAAGTTTATAAAATATGCACACATCGTTACTATTATTTTTGGAAAATCATCTCGAATGAGATTAAGTGCCTCGAGAAAACCACACGTAGTACAAGTACTAGTATAGTGATCCTTTTCAATAGTGGGCTAAATCCGAAGATCGAGCATGAGTATTATAAATAATACCCTAGTGCACTGTGGTGAAATTTACGAGAGATATATCCAATTATAACACATTTAAATGAGAAAGATAGTTATATCGAAATACTCTTATATCTGAAACAGATAGTCACTATGCCGCTAACAATGGTTTTTAAATACTCTCAAACAGATGCAACCCAAACGATGCTAACAATGTAAGAGAATATCCTAGACCGGATGCAACGTAGATCACTGACACGTCTTTCGATATAGAAATATTTATTAAACTATTTTGGACATTATCACAGATAACCATAGAACATGTATTCATTCTCATAGAAACATAATCAATTTCATATCAAAAGAACTTAATAACCACATGATTAAGAAAGTAAAACTTGGTCAACGGTCAAAGTCAATGATCAATGGTCAACGACACAGTCAAAGTCAACGGTCAAAATCCATAGACATGGTCAAACTAAGTCAACGGTCTAATCTTCTAAGTTCAAGGTTTTTGATATTAATTTTATGAGATATTAAGAATCGTATAAAATTTACACAGTTATATATATCTGTTTTAATCCTCATTTAAATAATTCTGTTCTTTTCTGTGATTTTGAAAAAAATTAATATTTTTTGAAAAAGTTATTTAGTTTTAGAACACTTAAAATTTTGAATTTTTTTGAATTATTTAAAACCCTTTTATTTTGATATTTGAAATTTTGAATCTTTTAGTGTTTTTATAAATAAAATGTTTGTGAAAAATATTTATCGTTTTGGTCAACCGTGAAACGAGGGTTAAACATAAGTCAAACTTGGTCTCGGTCCAATGGGCCTTTAAACCGGGTCAAATAATATGACCGGTGAGCTTGAATATCGGGCCAAACAATACTGGGCTTTAACCGGTCCAATAGGGTGCGTTTGGTCTTTTAAGTGGCACAAGGTGGTTCGGTTACACTTGGTTAACCAACCGAGGAGGTTCGGTCGAACCATGGTACCCGACCAAACCTTGGTTCGGTTGAACCATAGTCATCGACCTAGCCTTGGTTCGGTTACACCTTGACCGACGGACCACTATGGATCAGTTGGACTAGGTTGACCGACCTTGGTAAGGGTCGGTTGTCTTGGTTCGACCGACCCATGAGCTTTGGCTCATCTGGTTCGGTTTTGGACTTCAAGCCTTCGTGTTTTAAGTCTTCAAGTCTTGAACTTCCAAAATTCACCAAAGTCTTTTACACGCATTTCATCAAACACTTTGTCTTCACCTTTAAAAATCACTAGTCTTCATGTTTAATGTTCAAAGGTTAAACCTTTTTGTTTTACTTTCACGTACTGGCACAGTTGCCCTTACACTTAGACAGTCTTACGAGCATAAGTTTACACTTGTCAGTTGAGACACCTCCTGTTCTAGCATATATTCCACGCATAACACCTACCCCTATCACACGCTCTCTCAAGATATATATCAGCTGTCCTCCCTCACTAAGACATATCTCCTCACCCATCAACCCCTACCACACCTAAGCACGTCCCCCGCCGTCCCCTCGCGTTTCTCCTTCGACAGTTGGGCATAAACACGCAACCAAAACACCTCTTTCGATCAATTCTTATCAATGATTTACTTAAATTTGAGCTAACACTAGTCTACTAACATGATTGTCTACAAAAACCCTCAAGAAAATATAACATCTAAACACTTTCAATTTTTATAAACCCTAAATCAAAATTTTTGATTTTATAAGATTTGAAAAAAGATGAAAGAATTCTTTTTGGATTTGAGATAATAAGATGATTATTAACGACATTCGTGTTTTACCTTTTGATCAAAAGCGGACTCTTGTTTGTGTTTATGTTCTAGCCGATCCAAGGGAAGAGAGAAAAGGGAGGAGAATTTTTTTTTGGTGAAATGTAAAATGTGTGTAGGTTGGATCGGTTATGGGGGTTTATAAGGGAGGGGATTCGGTTTTTGGCAAAACTAGTCTCTAGAGGTTTAAAACTCTTTTAAACTAATCCTAAAGTTTGTGCATTACCCCTAACACCTTAATTTAAAACTAATTTACATTTTAGGTCCTAAAGATAATTAACTAATAAAAGTTACACTTAATATCCTTAAGTTTTAAACCTATTTTGCAAACATAGTCCCGGAGTTAATCTCGTTAACTCCCCCTTAAATGATGACCATTAAGTGAAATAATCACTTTTCCAAAACCATTTTCACAATACTTTTTGAAAAAATTAATTTTTTGAAAATAATTTCTCCCCCTCAAATAAATACCCGTTTTTTATTTAAAGATTTGTAGAATTTGTTTGAGTGTTCAAAATCTCTTGATCGTTTTCCTGATTAATACTAATGAATTATTTTTGAACATGTTTTGGAAATTTTCATATAAAATCTCTTTCTCCCCCTCGAACAAAGACCGTAATCTATTGAAAGAATTCTTGGATTTGTTCGAGCGATCGAATTTTCTTAAAAAAAATTTCCATTTAAATGACAAAACTGATTCTGATTTTTGATGAGGTGTCATTTTATACACTTTTTCGGGGTCGTTTAACCCCCTAAATCGTGCATTTATGCCCAAAATAGGTACTTAATCGTTCCTTTTCATGTATTTAGCATTTGGACGGCATTTGGAGGAAATACACGTGACTTGGGCTCATTTGGAGAAGAAACGGACAAGACTACAGACCAACACCAAGACTCTTGAAGATTTGGTGCTCACCAGCGCTGGAGGACGGCAGTCACCAACTTTCTACATGAGCCTTCACAACCCACTTAGTGACGGCGTCACAACATTTCATGACGGCGTCAGCACGCATCGACTGGCACGCAGATCTAGAATATTCTACTCACGACTGCGTCACGATTAAAACGAGACACCGTCGCAGCGATTTTCCTATATATACAAATCCGTTTTTAGGGTTTTAAGTGTGTAACTTTAGAGTAAAAGAAAGGGACAAACCCTAGTTCGTTTAGCAGCTGTTAGGGATGATTTTAGGGCCTCAAAACCCTATTGTACTTCCTTCAATTCATGTTTTAATCAAGTAAGACTATCTTAATCATTCAATATGGTCTTGTTGTGTGACTTCTTATCTGTTCTTGCATTATCTTTAACATGCTTGGCTAAACCTTTATTTGTTCATTTATGATTGTATGAAATCTAGAATGTAGATCTTGTGTGTTTGCTTATTTTTGTGATGAATATGCATGTTAGGTCTTAGAAAACCAGCTTTTGTATGTATCGCTGTTGATATGTCTAGGAAAACATGATTGTGTAAAAAGGATACCATCGGGTAACAGTCTTCATACTACATTGCCCCTTACTATGGTTGATCCACTCTTATTATATTTCACATTCATTTACTATACTCTTGGGGCCCGGGTAATAGTCTTCATACTACCTTACTTTGTGTTTTGCCTCAACGGAATATTAAATAGACGGCGGATTTGGTTGTCGTAATTCTTAGTTATGGACTTAGGAAATAGTTATATAGATCATCACAAGTGTAACAAAGCAATAACACTAGGAGAAGCAATCTAGGGAGTAATACATGATTAAATGAACACAATCTTTTATTATATTGTTATCACCAGTAGCTTAGATTATTATTTAATTTAATAGCTAAAACCAACCAAACTCTCAAATATATGATTTTACCTGCTTTCCTATAAACATAAAAATACAAAAATACTCTTCTCTCAACCCTTAGAATTCTATTAGACCATGATCAATCCTTCCCAACATATTCCCCTAGAGAACGATAACAACCCCTGAGTCTTGCCTATACTACTACTACAACGGTTAGGTACTCTGCCTAGGGAGTGGTAAAACTTCTTGTAGAAGTCCCTTACGACGACCGCATCAAGTTTTTGGCGCCGCTGCGTGGGGAATATTTAGGTTTTGATCATTGTTTAACTTTGTTCTACTCGCTTGAATCCTTTCAAGTGAGATTTTAATTTCGTATATTAACTTTCTTGTAGTCTATCTTTTTCTTTGTGCCATTTGTTTGTAACATTTGTAAATTTCTAAATTATAATGAATAGGTATGGTTATTCTAGCGTAGGTAGGTTTGATGTATTCTTCCGTGATCAACTCTTGGTGTTCCAACAACATCAAGATGAATCTCTCTACGATTCGTAGACTCGTTTCAAAGACGTAATCCGAAAAGTCTCGAATCATGGCCTTAGTATATGGACCCTAATTGAAATATTTCTTAAACATCTCGACTCGTTATCCTGCCATATCATCAATTTGACAGTGGAAGGGGATCTTAGGAAGTTTAGTGATATAGGAGCATGGTATGACATAGAGGATTATGCCCAATATGATAAAAAAATGTAGCAACCCAACAAGCGTTATTTCTGATGAAACAGTAGCAAATCCAAATGCTCAAATAGTTAGGGATGATATGGTTAGGGTACAGATACCTAGGTACATGGCATGGTTAGATTATGATGAGCATGTAGATAGCCTAAGTACGATGGATAATAAGGTAGGAGTTACAAGCCCTAAGAGTACACACAAACCCTACCGTCATTTGAGGAATACACACCGCCCGTGACTTACCTGAAAAAGTAGATAAGACTTTAGGAACCCCGATAGAGGTAGAACCTTTAAACGAAACAAAACTAGAGGAAGTAGGCTGAGTTGTAATCGCAACACTCCTTTTAGTTCTAGGGAAGTTCCTAGTTTTGATGGACCGGAGCCTCAACCTTTACTCAATAGTCCATCCTTAGATGTAAGTCTAAGAGACGTAATAGGTCCCGAACCACCCATCAAACCACATAGTCCGGATAGTTCTAGGATGAAGGTAGTAGATTATTTAACAACTCAAACACCGCCTTCACCTCGCGTGGCAAATTCTCATCCTAAGGGTATGTATAGTTATTATAACCCAGGTATAGATGACCCTAAGAGACATTATGGATTTAAACCGGGTTTATTAGGAAAAAGTGTATCCCTAGGTGTTGATATTTCAAATTGGGAGATGTTTGATGATGATTGGGGATTAAATCTAAGGAAGTTTCTCCCCTAGGAGAAGAACTTAGTTTATTTGATAGGCCAAATGAAGTAGAGAGAGGTAGAATTCTAGAAGCACACCGTTTAGTATCTATTCTTCAATAATAAATTTCTGAATGTATGGCTCCTTCTCATCATGATGGTATGTACCGTTACTATCACCCATACTTGAACTCAAGTGTAGGGTAACCCTCTCCTTTATCTGTTAAATAAGGGTAGAGTCAGGCTCGTGACTCGAACAAAAACAAGCGCTTTTTGGGAGGCAACCCAATATTTATTTTTCCCGCATATTAGGAGTATCTTGTGTGTTTTAATTCTTTATCGTTTGTTTATTATATGTTTTAATTCTTTGCTTGTTTGTAACTTCGTCTTATTTGCAATCAAATGTATTTTGCAACAAAATAAGTGTAGGGGAATTATCCGGTTTTTAGAACCAAATTCAAGTATTTAAAATAAATTGTTTAGATTAATTCGCTTCAGTTTCGAGTCATATGATTGAATTGTTAATTCTTAGGATTCTATGCAGCATTTTGTACAAGAAAATAACATATAAGAGTGAGTGCAGGAAATTTTTCATCAAAAACAAAAGTTAAGTTTTCACAGAGCGTGGAGACGGCGTCACGATTTACACGCGACACCATCACCACGTGTTAGGATTATGAAAATCCATGTAAAAGACTCGGTCACCCCGTGTAATGTCTAGCATAGGTTAGCTCGTAGCCTTAATATTAATCGTATGACGTATGGTGTTGGGCTGGGTCTTTACCCACATGTTAGCCCACTCTACAGCCCACCTAGGGGCACAAAACTCATGTATATATACCCCCTTTCCAGCCATGGAAAGGGGTTGGTTGATCATTTCATAATACACACACATAATGTGTAATTTCTCTCACTAGAACTCACTTTCTCTCTTTATAAATTAGGCCAACCCCTAAATCATTGATTGTGTTATGATATCCAATATCCTACAATTGGTATCAGAGCACATGGGATGATTAGCTAGATTGTGTGTTCGTTTTCTTGGTTAGTTTAGATCAAAAGTTTGGTTTTTGAAGGTTTATGGTCTTATTCTTGACACTCTTTGATTCTCATGTTTGTGATGTTAAAGTTAGTGTTTTTATAGTTGTTATAGCCTTCTAGGATCAAGTTGTGCAAAAGAATCCAAGCAAAAACATTCAAAAGGGTGATTTTTAGGTGTTTTTAGGTGAAAAAGTTCGTATTTTCTTGATAGCGTTTTGTCTCACTGGCATATTCTTGGTTGCGTTTTGCCTCCTGCGTTTTGTTAGAAAAGGACATTGCGTTTTGTCGTTTTGTAAAGGATAACTGTACTGCGTTTTGTCTTATTAGGAGCTGCGTTTTGCTTCCTGCGTTTTGCTTCCTGCGTTTTGGTTTATCAAAGGTTGCGTTTTGGTTCTGCGTTTTGACTAATTGAAGACCTTTCTTGCGTTTTGCCTAGGAGAGACTCTGCCCATTTCAAAACTTGATTGCGTTTTGTCTCAAGACTTCATGCGTTTTGTCTCAAGACTTGGTTGCGTTTTGTCTCAAGACTTTCTGCGTTTTGTCTCAAGACTTGGTTGCGTTTTGTCTCAAGACTTCATGCGTTTTGTCTCAAGACTTGGTTGCGTTTTGTCTCAAGACTTCCTGCGTTTTGTCTCAAGACTTGGTTGCGTTTTGTCTCAAGACTTCCTGCGTTTTGTCTCAAGACTTGGTTGCGTTTTGTCTCAAGACTTCCTGCGTTTTGTCTCAAGACTTGATTGCGTTTTGTCTCAAGATTTCTTGCGTTTTGTCTCAAGACTTGGTTGCGTGTTTTGGCTCAAGTCTTTCCATGCAGTTTTTGTCTACTTTTGAAGACACGTCACTTTGCGTTTTGGTTAGAAAGAAACATTCTGGCAAAATTTTTCTTATTAGTTAAACCTATGAACTCACCAACTTAATGTTGACACTTTTAAGCATGTTTTTCTCAGGTAAATTATATGCTCGGATTTCTTGATGTGCATTGGAGTCTTTACATTCAAGTTTTTCATGGTGATGCAATTATGGGACAAATGTTATATTAAATTCAGATTTTGATTAAATCAACAATGTTATTTTTCAAACGACACATTTAGAGGTCGTTCTCTTGTATCTATTGCTGTGTATTATGAAGTAGCACCCCATGTGGTATTCCGCTGCGTTGTTGTACTTTTGGGGGTGTTACATCAATTGATGAAGGACCTTTTCAGATGGGAACATTTAGGGAAACTCTTGCAGAAGGAGATGAAGGTGCCTTACATCTAGGTCCAGAACGACCTCGTGTCTATTCTGACCTGTCACCTGAAGATAAGGATAGGTACAATGCTGACATTCGGGCAACAAACATCCTACTTCAAGGGTTGCCAAAAGATATCTACTCTCTTATCAATCATTACACTGATGCAAAGGACATATGGGACAATGTGAAGATGCTCCTGGAAGGTTCAGAATTAACAAAAGAAGACCGTGAATCACAGTTGTATGATGACTTTGAACACTTTCGTCAGCACAAAGGAGAGACTATTCATGATTACTATGTCCGGTTTGCCAAACTCATCAACGACATGCGTAACATCAAGATGACCATGTCCAGAATGCAGTTGAATTCTAAGTTTGTTAATAACATGTTGCCGGAAATAAAGGTAGATTTGTAATGCAGTGAAATAACAGAGGCTTGGGGACTCTGAACTATGATAACTGGTTTATGTTATTGAAGCAGCCTGAGGCACTGCAATGAGAACAAAATGATGTTAGATCGGTTCACTCAACACACAGTTGATCCTCTCGCCTTGATGACCAATGTGGCACCTCAGTAGTACAATTCACAATCATCCACAAATCTATCATCCACATATGTTCCACCACACTTTGCTGACAACTCTCAACTTGATTTGGGACTCTCTCCAACGGACAACTTAATTGAGAATTTAACCAACACACTTGCCCTTCTCACCCAATCATACAAAACATACCTTCCTCAACACATCAATCAGAACTCAACAACTAGGAACCAAGCCACAGTTCAAGACGGCAGGGTTGTGGTTCAGAATGTTCAGGGTCGACAGAATAGAGGACAGGGTAACAATGCACGGGGTGCAGGTACGGCTGGTTATGGGGGAGCTCTGAACAGAGTCGGGAATGCTAATCCAGGTCAAGCAAGGCAGGTTAAGTGCTACAACTGCAATGGTATAGGCCACATAGCAAGGAACTACACTCAGCCCAAGCGACCACAGAACTCTGAATACTTCAAAGACAAGATGTTACTAATGCAAGCTCAGGAGAATGGAGTGGCATTGGATGAAGAACAGCTACTATTTCTTGCAGGTGGACAAGACAACGTTGATGATGAAGATGTGGATGAGCAACTTCTTCAGGATTTAGCACTCAATGTGGATAATGTGTTTCAAGCTGATGATTGTGATGCTTTTGATTCTGATGTTGATGAGCCACCTACGGCACAAACTATGTTCATGGCTAATCTATCATCTACAGATCCTGTTTACGATGAAGCTAGTCCGTCGTATGATTTAGACATTCTATCTGAGGTACCCGACCATGATCACTATCAGGATGCTATTTGTGAACATCATGAAAAACACGAGATACATGACAATGTACAAACAAACTACGTTGTTGACTCACATGCCGATTATACGAGTAATAGTAATATGACTTTGTATTATCAGTATGTAAAGGACAACGCAGTGCCGGTTGTACAAAGCAATGCATCTTTTGTTACAAATGATGCATACATGATGATATATAATGATATGTGTGAACCTCATGCCTAGTCTGTCTCTAAAACAACACGGAACATAGTAGTTGATAATTCACTAACTGCTGAACTAGAAACTTATAAGGAACAAGTTGAATTGTATGAAAGACGGGCCAGGTTTGAATTAACAGAAAGAGAACAAAAGATTGATAAACAATTAAGAATAGTAGTTATACTGGACCATAAATTTTAAGGAAGAAAATTTGAAAAAGGAACTTCATTCTGTAAAATTGCAACTTGCTTCTACCATCAACCATAACAAGTCAATGGTAGAAGAAGTTACGTCTTTGAAAAAGATTTTAAACAGAAAGAAAACAAATACCTTGAAGAATTTTTTGACATGAAAGCTTTAAAAGAAAAGGTCGAGGATAGATTATACATACAAGACCAGTCTCTTCAAACAGTTCACATGTTGTGTAAACCAAGCACCTAATATCAATGAACTTGAATTAAGGTAGCTATTGGTTACAAGAACCCTTTATGCCTCACCCGTGCAAAGCAAGTTTAGCCTGCTCTATATAATGGTTATGAAATTGTCAAAAACAATCATGTCCCGGCTATAGTGCACAACACAGAGAATACCCTAGAGATAGCTGAAATCACTAGGAGAAAAATGCATGACAAAATGAAAGACCCTGAGTGTGTGACATATAAGGTTAAGATTGCACCACCTGATTACTCGAAAGAGAATTATTTAGCGACCTTCACACCACAAAAGCAATTGACCCCTGAGCAAATATTTTGGTCTCAAGACATCATCAAGATAAAAGCAGAAGCTCTCAAAGAGCAGACCACAGCCTCAAGACCAACCAAAGCGTTGACGGTGTATCCACCAAATACACCTGCAACGCTTGTCCCAAGGGTGCTTCCAACAAAGAGTCAAGTAAAAATTAACATTTTTGCACTAATATAACTCTTTTTGGACACGAAAAAACCTGTAACAAGAGGATTACACCAATGGGGCTCACTGAAGGGGAAAGGGGTTTTGAACAAACCAAGGCATGTTATCTCACCGAGGTCATTCCATTTTTCAAAACACTTAAAGAACATTTTGAGGGCATTCAAAAGGCTCTAACAAAAGAAGTTAAAGAATTGAAAGAAATTTTTGAAGAGTTGGAAGCTGAGGTTGACCAACACGTTGTAGATAGGAAGCATGATGAGATTAAGCAGAAAAATCTTCTTATTGCAAATGATAATTTAATTGTTGATTGCTTGTTCAAAGATGTGTTTCATGTTGCAACGACTTCTGAGCTTAATGTATCTAGTTTTACTGAAATGCATGATGCCCACACCAGTCTCAAAGCACGTTGTCTGGAACTTGAAGTTGAGCTTTCTGATTTACGTGATAATCATGATGAGTTAATAAAATGGTTTTCTAATCATGAGGTAAATCATTTAAATCTGCAGTTTAAATATCAAAATCTTAAATAAAGTTTTGGAAATAACATATCTCCACTCACTTGAGATGTTCCTGATTTTGACTCAGTTTTTGTAATCGAAAAGATGAAAGCCTCAATTCAAGGAAAAGACAACGCCATCAAAAAATTGAGAAGCAAATCTCTCAATTGATATGAAACTAGTAGTTGAAGCAAGACGTAAATTGATTTAATGGACCTTAGACTTTCAGATCACTCAGTTAACTGAAAAAATCAATGTTCTTTAAGAACAAAATGAGCTTTTTGGGGTAGAAAATGGAAAGATTAAGCAGCATTACAAAGAATTATATGATTCTATCAAGACCACGTGTGCTAAGCATCTAGAACAGACAACTGCCCTATTAATGAAAATGGTGTCTAAAGTCAAATACATTATGAAGTGTCATGTGTCAATAAGGATCAAGTACAACCAAAAAGTTTCTTGCACCAGGAAAGTATGACTATAGATGTTTGAACCTATCCCCCCTCGCAATAGGAACTAATATAGAAGTGCATCTAGGTTTATCTCATAACACCTTATGGAAAGTGTAGAAACATTGTGCGAGCATCATAGAGGAAGCTTTAGAGGTTGAAAAGCCCGATTAGATAGCTCACTTACATCAGCTTGCCGTTACACAATATTTCTCAGGAATTGTTACGAATATGTAATTGGCACTGTCAAAAGCCCTAAATTACACGGATGATAACAAGCATGCTTTCTACTCTTTACCTCAGAAAAAGCAAGTTTACTTTTGAGAACAATGTAGCCAATGTCAAAAAGTAACACCACAAACCTTTAAAGCAAACTAAAACTGTCAGAAGACTAATGTCCTTGTGCCTCCTTCTACAGGAGTAAACAGTTGCACTGATGCTAGCGGATCACAGCCTAGGAGCAATACCAAGAAAAATAGGATCTTGCCGGCTAAGAGTGTCAACATGAAGAAAGTAGAAGAACACCCTAGGATAATTAAGTCTAGTCTGAAAACCACGAATCGTGTTGATTCTAGTATTAGCTATAAGCATACTGTAATTAATTCGAATTCTCATTTTGTTTGCCAAACATGTAACAAATGCTTAATTTTTGCAAATCATGATATGTGTGTAGTTACTTATTTGCACTCTGTGAATGCATCCCCCTCTGTTAAAAATGTTATGCATAAAGTTAAGCAAGTTTGGAAACCTAAGCAAGTCAAGCAAGTATGGAAACCAACAGGCAACATACTTACCACTGTAGGTTATCACTGGATGCCTACAAGAAGAACATTCATGTTAGGAGAACAGTGCCCTTTAACTAGGCTCACTAAACCTAACAAATTGTCGGTGATTGCTTATGCTAATCCGAGGGAACCCAACCATAATTGGGGATCCAACTTTCCAAACTCTCCATCTTCGTCTGTTTTCAAATGCAGGTCGTACAGTTCATCCTTTGGTATTTGGACTCAGGCTGTTCAAAACATATGACAGGAGATCGCTCGCGGCTCAGGAATTTCGTGAAAAAGTTTATCAGGACGGTTAGATTCGAGAATGACCACTTTGGTGCTATCATGGGTTATGGAGACTACGTTATTGGTGAAAGTGTGATCTCCAGGGTATACTATGTGGAAGGACTGGGACACAATCTGTTTTCTGTCGGTCAATTTTGTGACTCGAATCTAGAAGTTGCCTTCAGGAAGCATGCTTGCTACGTTCGAGATACGGATGGTGTTAAAATAATTAAAGGTTCTCGTGGTTCTAATTTGTACACTATATCAATTGAAGACATGTTAAAGTCCTCTCCAATTTGCTTGTTGTCCAAAGCCTCCAAAAACAAATCATGGTTGCGGCATCGGCGTTTAAACCACTTGAACTTCGGTACCATCAATGACCTTGTAAGAAAAGATTTAGTTCGAGGCTTAGTTTGAGAAAGATCATCTCTGCTCCACGTGTCAACTAGGAAAGAGCAAAAAACATACCCACAAACCCAAAACTGAAAACACCAACTTGGAAGTTCTTAATACCCTTCATATGGATTTATGTGGACTAATGCGAGTTCAAACAATTAATGGGAAGAAATACATCTTAGTTATTGTTGATGATTATTCGCGGTTTACTTGGGTTACGTTTTTTAGATTAAAAGATGGGACCCTAGAGGTTGTCATCAAATTTCTAAAGCAAATACAAGTCGGTCTTAACAAAACTGTTAGAAACATCCGTACCAATAATGGCACAGAATTTTTCAATAAAGACTTGACTGATTATTATGAACGTGTCGGCATTTTTCATCAAAAGACAGTTCCGAGGACTCCACAGCAGAACGACATTGTCGAAAGACAAAACCATACTCTTGTTGAGGCTGCTAAGACAATGCTGATCTTTTCTAAGGCCCCAATGTTTATATGGGCAGAAGTTGTGGCTACTGCGTGTTATACCCAAAATTGATCCCTCATTCACACTCGTCACTACAAAACCCCATATGAGCTGGTGCATGACAAGAAGCCTGATTTTACCTTTTTCAGAGTCTTTGGTGCCCTTTGTTACCCAACAAATGATAGAGAAGATCTTAGAAAATTACAACCAACAGCTGATATTGGAATATTCATTGGTTATGCACCTAGCAGGAAAGGGTATCGAATCTACAACAAAAAACCCGATGTATTATGGAAACCATTCACGTGTAATTTAATGAGCTGAATGAGCAAATGGCTCCTGTGCAACTCAGTATAGGACCCGCTCCTACTTTTCTGACGCCTAGACATATAAGTTCAGGGCTCGAACCAAATCTGGTTCTTGCAGCTCCTTAGGTACCCCTACAAATAAAGATCTGGAGATTTTATTCCAACCAATGTTCGATGAATCCTGGAACCTCTTCGTGTTGAAAGACCGGTTTCTCCTGCTCCAGCAGTTGAAGTTCCAGTCAACTCAACCGGTACACCTTCATCTACTACCATTGATCAAGATGCAACTTCTCCAAGTCATTCACCGTCATCTTCGGCATTACAATCTCCAAGCTTACATCAAGGCATTGCAGCTGAATCTACTCTCATGAAAGACAATCCTTTTGCTCCTACTGACAATGATCCTTTCATAAACATGTTTGCTCTGGAACCTAGGTCTGAAGCATCTTCATCCGAGGATCTTAGTTCAACTGAATCTCCTTATGTCTCTCAAACACTTCATCATCTCAGGAAATAGAGCAAAGATCACCCACTGGATAATATTATTGGCAATCCCTTTCGACCGGTATCCACCAGAAAACAACTAGCAACCGTTGCCTTGTGGTGCTTGTATAACTATGTCTTGTCAAAAGTCAAACCAAAGAACTTCAAATCTGCAATAACTAAAAATTGATGGTTTCAAGCCATGCAAGATGAGATTCACGAATTTGATCGACTTCAAGTATGGGAATTAGTACCTCAACCAGACTGTGTCATGATTATTGCTCTCAAGTGGATCTACAAAGTTAAACTTGATGAGTACGGTGATGTTCTGAAAAACAAGGCTCGATTAGTGGCCAAAGGATATCGACAAGAGGAGGGAATTGACTTCGAGGAATCCATTGCACCGGTTGCACGTATCGAGGCTATTCAAATCTTCATCGCCAATGCCGCCAGTAAAAACATGACCATCTATCAGATGGATGTCAAAACAGCATTCCTTAATGGCGAGTTGAAGGAAGAAGTCTATGTTAGTCAACTAGAGGGATTCGTTGATCCAGATCATCCGACATATGTTTATCGTTTGAAGAAGGCTTTGTACGGTTTAAAGCAAGCTCCTCGGGCGTGGTACGATAGCTTGTCACGATTTCTTCTGGACAACAAATTTTCCAAGGGTGCAGTTGATCTGACATTATTCACTTGGAAAACAGGCAAACATATTCTTCTTGTTCAAATATATGTAGATGATATCATATTTGCCTCGACCGACCCTAAAGCGTGTAACATATTTTCCAACGAGATGAGTTCCAAATTTCAAATGTCAATGATAAGACAAATGTCATTTTTCTTAGGATTACAAGTTTCTCAAAATCCCAGAGGCATTTTTATTAATCAATCAAAATTTGCTCTTGAAATATTAAAGAAATTTGGGATGGATTCGTGTGACCCTGTTGATACACCCATGGTGGATCGACTTAAACTGGATAAGGACCCCTTAAGGATTCCAGTTGACTAGACTCGATTTCGTAGTATGGTCGACTCCCTAATGTATCTCACTGCCAGCAGACCCGACATTGTATTCGTTGTATGCATGTGTGCTAGGTATTAGGCTTTGCCTACCAAAAAGCACCTTGAAGCACTTAAGCGGGTCTTTCGGTATCTCAGAGGAACCATTAATTAGGGTCTTTGGTATCCGAAAGACACTGATATGGCTCTAACGGCCTATGCAGATGCGAACCATGCAGGTTGTCAAGACACATGAAGAAGTACGTCAGGAAGTGCTCAGTTCCTTGGAGATAAACTAGTCAGCTGGTCCTCAAAGAAAAAGAAGAGTACTGCGATCTCAACAACAGAGGCTAAATACATTGCCATGTCTAGATGTTGTGCTCAGATACTTTGGATGAGATCATAGCTTACAGACTATGGCTTTGTCTTCAATAAGATTCCCTTGTATTGTGACAAACGCAGTGCCATTGCACTCTGCTGCAATAATGTCCAGCACTCCCAGTCCAAGCACATCGACACTTGACACCATTTTATTCGAGAGCAAGTTGAGAAAGGCGTGGTTGAATTGTACTTCATGACGACGGATTATCAGCTCGCGGATATATTCACCAAAGCATTACCAAGAGAGCGGTTCGAATTCCTACTCTCGTGACTTGGTATGAAGAGTATGTCTCTGGAAACTCTTAAACGTCTTCAGGAAGGAGAAGAGGAGTAAAGGATGGTCCTCCTATATCCTATGTATATATTTATATATATCAAATCTTAAAAAGAAAATACAAAAGTATAAAACCTACAAAAACCATAAAAATCAGAAAATAGAAAATACCAAAAATAGTTTTCCAAGACATGTCTTCCGTATATGTATATATTATATATATACGTACTATATATATTGTATATATATATATGTATTATATATCTGTATATATATATCTATGTATTAAAATCATATATATATATATATATATATATATACATATATATATATATATACATATATATATATATACATATATATATATACATATATATATATATACATATACATATATATATATATATACATATATATATATATACATATATATATACATATATATATATATATAATCAAATCTAAAAAATAAAATACAAAAATATAAAACCTACAAAAACCATAAAAATCAGAAAATAGAAAATACCAAAAATAGTTTTTCAAGACATGTCTTCCGTTTATCGATAACATTTACTGTCCTAGAAATTCCATTCAATAATGACACGGGTCTTTAAATGAAGCTCGGACGGAAGTTCAAACTTTTTAAAACATGTCTTAATGGCTTGCAGTTAATTCTGACTGCAACTCGCTTTTCAAATTAAGGAAAGCATGTCGCCAAAAAGACGGTTGTTCCTAACAACGGGTGATTCAGTTCTCCCGGGCATGGGTTACCTTATATCCATGCAACCTCGATCTAATGTACGCTTCAATGCATTATTTCTTGATCCAGAAGAGAAGTCTTCCTTTTATCTAAATAATTTTTACGTCTATATTCTTCAGAAAAATTATTTGTGTCTCAATTGGTGGAAGATGTTGTTTGAGAAATAAATGGACTTGATTTCTCAAAAATTTCGGTCTCAATCAACAAACTACTACACTGTAACTATATATCGGGTTACTTGATTGAGGGGCGAGAGTGGTTCAAATTTTTGATAATATCTAACGGGGGACTTTTGATCTCATATATAAATATTGAGAAAGGTCTTGTATCTAAAGGGGTTATGTTAAGGGGGAGTTAAATTGTGTTACTCAAAAAACAAAGTTGTATTTATATGAAAGTCATAGGGTCTTATGTGCTATTTTTATTTGTTTCCCATCGATCATTAAATGTAAAGGACCATTTATTGCCATTTATGTATCTCAATTACCCTCTTAGTATACATATGTGTTTAAATGGAGAAGAATGTAGATAACGAGGGACCAAATCATCCTTTTTCTGAAAGTTTGACCTAGGTATATAAAGCCCTCTGTGTTTTGACTCGGTCAAATCTCCAAAAACTAGTCAAATCTTTCTCTCTCAATCCGAAACTCAACCTTTGCATCTGCCTTAATGGTATCATCTGTGCTGATTTCCGTGCTTAGGTAATGTCTAGATATCATTCTTTGTCATCATCTCATGCTTTATATGTTAATTCATGGCCTAAATCTCATTAAATCACGTGTTTTGTAGATTTTCGTGCACAATATTAATCCATATTTTGGTTAGTGTTTGTAATTGAATTTTAATTGTTGGGTTAGCATTAGATTACTTAAATGATGCTTCGTTGATGCCTGAATTGGATCCCTCATCATTAGCTTAGGGTCCTTGGATTTTCGCATAATGGTTGACTTTGTGATGTCAAAAACATAGTCGTGTGATGTTTGAATTATCCCTTGTTGCTGTTAACTAATGGTTTAGTAAGGATGGATTTGAATGAAAGTCATGATCGGTGTTTGTCTTAGACCTTTTGATTTGTAAGTGGAATTTGCGCCCTATAGTATTCTTGTTGCGTTTTCGCGTTGATGTTCTTATATGTGTTTGGGTAAGATGTTCTTCATTGCGTTTTGCTATAACGTTCTTGGTTGCGTGTTGCTCTATGTTTCTTGTTGCGTTTTGCCTGTCAAATCCCATTGGTGCGTTTTGCCTGACATATGCCTTTACGTTTTGCCTGACATATGCCTTTGCGGTTTCCTGATATATGCCTTTGCGTTTTGAGTTTTAATATGCTCTTGCGTTTTGATTGTTATGGTGTGCAAAGCAAGACAAAACGCAATCAATTACGTTTTGTGTTTAAAGACCCTCATTAGCATAAATGTAGGACCCACCTTTTCAATTTTTTTAAATTGTTGCGTTTTGATTATTTTTGAATAAAATATTCTTGCGTTTTGTCTAATTGCATTTTGCCAGATTGCTTGTTGTCTATTGTGACTTGCCTTTGCGTTTTTGTCTATTTTTATTAAAATATTCCTTGCGTTTTGGGTGTTGCGTTTTGTGTACACTGCGTTTTGCCCATTGCGTTTTGATGATTCTAATAAAAATTGGTCAATGCGTTTTGGCTTTTACATGCTCTGCGTTTTGTGTGATGTGTTTTTCTCCAGCTGTGTTTTGTCATATCTTTTGAGTTTTGGTTAGTGTGTATTGGTCACTGAGTTTTTGTCTCCATTTTCATGAGTTTGACTTCCGTTGGACTTAAGTGGGTGTTCATCTCAGTTGAGACTATCACTTCAATAGATCATTGTGGTACTTTTTCTTTAGGAATTAGTCCCATAAATTGATTACTCCTGAGCATTTGCTCACATCCTAACATCTACCTTTCTGTGATGCATGTCTTTCTGTGATGAGATTGTGCAAATACAATATGGCTGATGTTATGTTATGGCTCTTGCTGACAAGCACCTGCTTATGGCACTGGTATGTGTATAATTACACATACCTTTGCACTTAAAACGGACTAAATAACAAAAATGTACCAAAATACATTGTATTTGTATGTTTTTGCATTTGTATTGTGCAGGTAACGGATATCAAGAAAAGGACAAAAATCGAAGCCAAAACAGACAAAACCGAGCAAACGGGGATGGAAAAGAGCGTGATGAAGTCATATTCAAAGTATAAGTCAAAACAATAAGTCCACATAAGTCAAACGTCAACCCCGACAAAGTCAAAGTTCAAAACAAAGCCGACATTAAAGAAATTACTTAATGGGCCAATCCCACATCCATTTAAGGGCCGGTACAGCCCATTAATGTATTAAAATATACAAGATTTAAGCTAATGGGCTTAATTTATAAAGCCCAATAAGGACCTTAATGGTTGTCATAGGCCATTTACCATCATTTAAGGACCTTCTTGCAAAACACCATATAACCATGAGGGGGAAAATCTGCCAAACCCTTAATCTTTTAACACCGCAAGGGCCTTCATGTAATATGCCTTTATAATTCATGGAGGACTAATGTTGCCAAACCCCAAACTTCAAAACAAACCCACCTCCCTTTCCGCCACTTACTGTTTATCATCCCCAAAAGCCTCTCAACCCTGCAACTCCAGTTAAAAACCCCTTTCCCGCATTTCATTAACAATCACCATCAACATTACCCCACTTCACATGGGCAATTTCCACCTTGGAAATCCTTGAATCCATCGACAAAGACAGAGTCAAAGAAAGAATTGAGGGTTGAGATCAAAGGGATTGGGCTCCAAGCAAATCCAATGGCAATGATGACTTTAAGACTTCACTCACTCAACTAGCACACCTCAGATTCTCCTCACAAAAGAAGCACAAGACCCTCAAGACCAAGACCCTTAGCTTAGTATAAATAAGGCAGTCTTGTAGCCATTTTGGAGACTCAACTTACTTTAGCGCTTATGTTATGTTTATTTAATGTCATTTAAAATTCCAGCTTTGTACTCATTTTTAAAAGTTAATGAAAGATTGAAATTTTATGTTCTTGCAATCCTATTTTTACAAGTCACTGTTACATTGTTGATCAAGTTTTACTAAGCCTTCAAAAGTTCTTTTTATACTTTATTTAAGCTGTTTAAACTCTAATGACAGAAGCTTGTTAATAGCTTTTTGTTTTTTTGTTCTAGTTCAAAATCACCAAATATTGTTCAAGAAAGAAAAAAGGAGCAGGGCGAATATTGGATGGCCTTGGTTTAGAACCTCATGGGAGGTATTAGGATGTTTTTGAAGTGATTTTGAGATTAAAATCACAACCTATAAGCTTGAACGACTTGTAAGTTCCTTTTTACAAAACTTTGTGAAAATAGCTTATTGCTTATTCTAGGTATGGTGCTTATTTCGTTTCATAATGTTTAGTATGTGTTTTCAATATGCAATAATGATGTTTCATGTTTAGTTGTAGTGTAAATCTCAAAAATCTAAGTTTCATATTGTTATATGTCTTAATTAGCTCTTGTAGATGCACAATCTGTTTGGCTTAATTTCTAGGCTTATTGGAGGTTAAAAGTTGCTCATTAGGTCCCATATAATCTTTTATTAATCTGGTCTTTAAGGTCGTAGTGCTAAAAATCAGATTTACACTTTTAAAAATGAATTTAGTAGCATTAAGGGGTGTTTGGGATAGTGCAGTACCAACCTTAAGTTGGTACTGCTGGTGCATTTAACCAGTTAGGCACATTTTTGTTTATCATTTTTAGAAGCCTTATCAGCGTCTTAGTTGTTAATTTAAGCTTTAAATTATTAGGTTTGTTGATTATCAATTTAGAAGCCTTATCAGCGTCTTAGTTGTTAATTTAGAAGCCTCCTCCGCTCCTTTGTGTGTTCTTCTTTTCGAAGAGTTACCGAGAAGCTTGTTGATTATTAGGTTTAAGTTGTCTTATCTCGTTGTCCGTTATTAAAATAAATTGTGAATTCATTGTTGAAAACCAAAAGAACCTAAAAAAGTTAGTGCAGATTTTCTTTTTATATTTTAGTGCATGCGCAACTCGTTTCAATCCGTATCTTAAACCGTCAACACACAACAAGATCCACTAAATAATTCTATCCCAACGGCTTTTGTTGAAACCATTTAATTCTTTGAAGAACTATGAAAATCCTGATCCTCCCGTAGTTACGATGGCCGATAATCGTACTATGGCACATTTGCTGGAAGCACCCACCGAGGGTTACGAGGATGCCATCGTTATTCCCGAAATCACCGCGGACAAGTTTGAGCTTAAGCACGGTTTGCTTACCCTCATTCAAAACAAACAATTTTTCGGACATGACAAAGAAGACCCTCATGCTCACATTCAATATTTCAACAAGATCACTTCTACAATGAAGTTCCAGAACGTCCCGAGTACGTCGGTTAAGCTTATGCTTTTCCCATTTTCCCTAGAGGGGGCCGCCCGAATTTGGCTTGAGAAAGAACCCCCTCGATCGATTCTTACATGGGATGATCTTGTTTTGAAATTCATCAACAAATTTTTCCCTCCCTCCAAGACAACAAATCTTCGAAATGAAATCACTAGATTTCAACAAAGATTTGATGAGACGTTTTATGAGGCATGGGGGGGGGCGGGGGGGTGGGGGGGGGGGGGGGGGGGGGGGAACCCTATTAACGATTTCTTTGGGCATTGTCACATCATGGATTTTCGGAATTTACATCAACTCGATACTTTCTAATGCCTTTCGAACCGCTAATGATCAAGATTCGATGAATCCGCCGCCGGTTGGTAATTTTTTGGATAAGATGCCTCGAGATTGCCTAAGAATCATCTAGAGCAAATCCAAAGTTCGTAATTCACGTAATAAACCAGTTGTTGCCAAAGTGGGTACGAGCACTTCCACCTCCGGTATCTCACCGATGTTAGCCCGCTCATTACCACCGATATTGCCAACTAAATATTGTGAAAACTTTGATTCTCGAATAACAAAATTCCCAGCTCCCACGACGTAAGGAGGTCAAGGAAAAATGTGTAATTGCTGGTGGTGGTCATTCTTACCGAAATGTCCGCCACCGATGGTAACGTTTATTGTGACAATATTCAAGAATATGTTTCCCAAGCCGCCGCGGCTAATTTTAATCAAGGAAATACCGGTTACCGTCCCCAGTTGCCCTAATCAAAATTCGACCTCCGGTTTTCTCCGTTCAAAAACAATCAAAACCATCAGGAAATAATCAAAACCGTTAAACAAGGAAAATATTACAACCAAAATTGGTTGAAACAATTACAACCAAAACCTGGGGAATAATTATAAACTAAGACAATTTTATCAACCCCAGCTTACCAAGCTCCGGCTCCTCAAACACAAGGTGTGACAAAGGACCGATTTTGAAAGCTATGTCAAAGCTAATGATGCGGTTATGCAAAACATACAAACCAACATAACTACATTGACCAATTCTAATCTTGAGCTCAAGAATATGTTTATTCAATTCATGAAGATGAACACCGCTTCATCTTCGGGTACGGGTTCTCTCCCGCCGCTAACACCGTTCTCCACCGAAGGAAGACTTGAAGGGTATTACTACCCGAAGCGGTGTTGCTTATCAAGGACCCACGATTCCTACTACTTCTTCTTCTCCCTCTAAAGTAGTGGAACGTGAAACCGAGGTCACAAAGGACACGGTGCCTCTTACTAATAACGGAAGTACCAAAGACGTCCAACCTCCGGTTGTCCAAGTTCAACCTCATGTACCAAATTCTGAGCCCGTTGTTGCTCCCGTTAGTGCTCCGATGCCTAACCCGAAACCGTCAATTCCGTATCCTTCGAGGCGTAATGATGAAAGGCGCCGTGAAAAAGCTAACGACCAAATTGAGAAATTCTATGAAATCTTTAAAGATTTGAGTTTCGAAATTAGCTTAACGGATGCTTTGATTCTTATGCCTAAATTTGCCTCGACTCTTAAAGCCTTAATTGGAAACAAAGAAAAATTAAGTGAAATGGCTAGAACGCCTTGAATGGCATGCTTCGCCGGTTATCCTTCATAACGTTACCGAAAAACTTAGAGACCCCGGCAAATTCCTCATACCGTGTGATTTTCCCGGAATGGATGAGTGCTTAGCCTTGGCCGATCTTGGCGCTAGCATAAATCTCATGCCATTATCCGTGTGGAAAAAGCTATCCCTTCCCGAACTTACCCCTACGTGTATGACTCTCGAACTTGCGGACCGAACGATTTCTCAACCGATCGGTATCGCCGAAGATGTCTACGTAAAAGTAGGAAAGTTCCAATTCCTTGGATTCTCCTCGAGTTCCCCTAATTCTTCCGCGAAAGGGCGTGAATGAAGGAAAGCGCGCATTCTTGTGGTGTGGTTATGAAAAGAAGCCGTAACATTCAATCTTGATCAAACTTTGAGGTACTCCTCTAATTACGATGAAATAACGGGACCAAATCGAGTCATTGAAAATGGTCTTTGTGAGGTATTTCAAGAAGTTCTCGGTTTCTCGGATGTTGTAAACACCCCCAAATTGGGGTCGAGCGGATAAGGGTAGGGGGCGTTGTTATTTTATCGACAATAACACAAGATATATATAGAACTGACCAAAAAGTCATTTAAAACTGATAATTGGATTTAACAAAGTATTTGTTAATAAGCCGAAGAGCTTCACTTGTTCACTTCGTCTTAAATTACAAAGATTTATGGCCCATAACAGATATACAAAATGTAAATGCGACAAAATCTTAATGGCATGATATCCAAATCAAACCTTCTAATGTATCCCTTGGACCTCCGTACTTATTGATCACTTCCTGAAAAACATTTGCTTTAAAACAAATCAAACAATAATGTTGGTGAATTCATTAGGTTTGTGATAAATAAGTATATTGTAGACATAAGATTCAAACAAGTGTATGGATAATGCAAACAGATGCAGACATCATATAAATGTACATTACGTTGCCCTTAAGCTCATGACACTGTAGCTCTACATAATTGAAAAGCATATAAATGGCTACATCTGCTCGTGATGATGTTCTAACCTGCAAACTCCAATATTCAACATGGTACTACGTTGTTTGCCCTCTGTGATAGCTAATACCCCGGAACGGGGATGTCCAATCCTAAAGATCTATTATAACAATTCTGCGCTCACAATCAGTAACTGATAGTTTAGATAATGGGCTCAACTAGGTTTATCGCTTACTTAGGCAACACAGTAATCATAAATATAAAACTTATCCAATTGTTTTTCTGTCCAATTATAAAACAGTGCTGTTTCTCAACCCAAAAACTTATAAAACATAAATCAATGTAAAAACGTGGGGTATGAATTACCTTGAGTGAGCGAATATCAGTATATCACGAAAAATGGTCACCCGGTATATGATCGAAGTGCAAAATAATCTATATTGGTCCTTGATAAGTACTTTAATCACATTGGTAACTACTACCATGTATATTTCTATATAGCTAATCATCATCTAATCGATTTAGTGAAATAATATTTATAAAGTTAAAACGTTTATAAATATACCTTTGGTAAAAATGACATAACTTTCACGTTTCAAGTCCGTTTCTTGCGTTTCTTATGTCCATGCTTTCGTATTTAGACGAGTTATCAAAATTTGACGTTTTATATTTTTAGTCTCTTTATGACAGTGTTTTTTAATGTTCATATAGTTATAAACTTATTTTTATAACTTTAATTAACGTAAAACCCGTAAATGTCGTATTTTATTCACTATAGCTCCGTTTTTTTGCGATTCTTTCGAGTACGTCTTGTTATTGAAAGTTCATATCAATTTTATTGATGTTTCAAAATATTATGTTTCTGTCATGAATTAGTAACTTTTATAAAAATAGTTTTATAAAAGTATATTTATACATTTTAAGTATATAAACTCGCGTAATTCATAACTTCTTCGTTTTTAAATTAACATTACATTTTTATTGTTTTGGAATCCTATAAATATATGTGTGCTTTATAAAAAATTATCAAACTCTGTTTGTAGAATTTTTCTAATAGTTTTTTATAAAAATCTTTTATACTCCGGTTATTATCGTAAAACTCGTAAAACTAGTATTTTTTTTCGTTTATTAATCCGTTTTTTTTCGAGTTTCGTACCTTTGTTGGGTGTACTTCTTATTAAAATGTTAAAAAATATGTTGAAAATCGAAACAACAGCCCTTTTTATAGCTTTTATATAATTAATTATATACTTTTGTTTTGCTTATTTCAACTAATTAAATTACCTCAATTTCTTACAAGTCTTTATTCATAATTGTTTTACATATAATAGTGTGCATAGGTCCATAATTGTCCAAAAATGTTCAAGATCAAAAGTTCTTAACAAGTCATTTACAACAATTTTACTTGTAACTTATTAAGTAAACTTTAAAAACCCTGATTTGTATATACATTTTTTATGCTTTAACAAACATGTTACAATACTTATAATCCCATTATATCATGATATTACCAATCACATAACATATGAAAAAAGTGTTACAAAAGGATGATCACAAGTAAAAATTCTTTTTACAGTTTAACAAGTCATTAAATGGTAGATTTTTGCTATAAGAACTAACATATGCATAAAATGATAAATGTAAGGACATAAAGGGTTTAGGTTAAACCTTATATGAAGTAAGATGATAAACAACACATCTAAACCATTGTTAGATGAAAAACTAAAGCTTACAAGATTTTAGAAAACCCTAATTCCAATAAGGAAAAACCCTAATTTGCCTTTTCTTGCTTCAATACTTGTAAACCTTTAACCAACCCTTGCAAACAACTTAAGACATCTTAGATATGATGTAGGTATGTGTGTATGGACTTGGAAAATCAAGCTATGAATTGTACAAAAGGGGTGTTTGATGCCGTGGGTTAATAAGAGCAAAAAGGGAGAGAAGTTGATTTTTTTTCTTAAGTGTTTAAAGTGTGTATGATATCTTTTTACACTTGCTAAGACTTATACGTGTAAGACTTCGCTAAGTGAAGTAAACAAAGACTAAATTAAAAAAACAATCCAAGGGTGGGGGGATGGCAACATAGGGTTTTTCGGGCGTCTGGTAATAGTAGGTCAAAATCATTAGTCATGATATAAGTTTACACATCCTTATTTAAAGCTTAGGTAAGGTTTATAAGTCCTTATGTTCCTAAAGTGTTGAATCATCCCATGAAATTCTGGAGGAAATATCTAGCTAGCTAAATGAAAGAAAACATACTATCCCCTCATTCTAACATATAACATACCTATAACTAATACTCAAACAAACTCCCTTAACATTAAAAATTCAAGTCAATCTAAAAACAATACAACAAATCTTATTAACCAAATAAACCTATTTTACCCCTAAAAAACCACAAATCACAATCCCCACCCACCCACCTAAAATAACTCCTTACCAAACCAACATATTAACTTTACATCCACCCTACAAAACATCTCCACTACCCCAAACTACCCCACCCAAACCCCATCCCCCTAACACAACACCAACCCCAACAACAACCCCAAAAATCATACCCCCAAACCAATAAATCATTAAACCAATCCATCATCCAAAAAATAACTTCAAACCAACCTCAACATTAAAACCCTCCCTTACCACACCCAACATATCCAAACAATCTCATACATCACCACCCTTTTAGTTTATTTTAACTAACTAGACATATTTTTTTTGCCAAATTACTAGACATTTGTACCACAATCCTCTCGCTGTAGTATCTTTTTAGACCAGTACATCATATTCCTATTCTAGATTAAAACAAAATAAAAGAAATCCACATTTTCACTATAAAAAAGTTGCTTAGATGTCTGTTCTGTGTTAAATAAAATCTTCATTCACATCTCCACATATAGAAGATATATTATTGTAATGCTCTCGGTGTGTTGAGATGTGTGTGTGTGTGTGTGTGTGTCAGAGATGAGAGAGAGATAGCCGACGCACTATAAAAATCTACACTATATGTGTGTGTGTGTCTAGCAATCACACACTACATCATCTACTTCTCAAATTTGTATACAATGACATGTATATTACTTATCTCTCTACTCTCTCGACGCATCTGTAGAGCGAGATATATAGAAGTTTGTTGAGAGATGCTCATATTTTACTAATTCTCCTCACCCCATCACCCAAACCAATCACCCCACCCTCTTACCCCCACCGAGCTGTGATGTATTTATTATAATATTATTATATACTAGATTTATTTGATTCTATCCCCCAAACATACTCTGTCGCGAAGATCTTAGCGTGTTAAGTGTGTTAGAGGGAAGTCTTCTGCGTCGATTATCTGTGTTGGGAGGGGTATGTGGAGTAGAGTGTTATTTGTGTCCTTATCCATCAGAGCCTATAAAACTGCTGTGGTTTTATCTCTGTAATGAGTGTCTTGGCGATTGATGTCTAACGGTAAGTTTGATAGCTATATGTAGTCTAGATAGAGTGTGTCGCTCATCGGCACATGTAACACACCGATGGTTGAGAGGTGATTAGTTGGATTCGTATATTGTTGGAATGTTGTTAGATTGTTAGTAGAGTAGAGATAGATATAGCCGCGCTTGTTTTGCGTGTCTCCGTTATCATCTAGCGATACGATCACTTACTCTGCGCGCTCTCTCTCTCTCTAACCAACCATCTGATACACACCGACTTCTTATGCTCCTAACGCTACACCCCACCCTCTGAGAGATCTTAGCTTCTACCACTGGGGAACCTGTGTGTTAGGGTGTCGGTTGTGAGATGTCAGATGTCTGAAGGAGTTGGGGAATCCAAAGCAAAGAAAGATTCCATGGATTTGTCATCATCAAAATGGAGGTTGAATTTTGGTAGGGTTTTGAAAAACTTTTCTTGAGTGCCGCGAATTAAATTTAATTTTACTCGATCCTCGGATAGTCCTTGGGTCTAAGCCCCGTACATTGCGTACTGGAAAAGAAAAAAAAAAAGGGGTGTGTTTGTCGGGGCTGTTGGCTTTTGTTGTATTTGGCTTTACCGTTGTTTGAACTGATTTGAAAATGAAGTTTTGAAAATGAGTTGATCCTCGACTCGCAATTACTTGTATCACGGGGGTAGGGTGGCGTGTTGTTTGTTTGTTGTGTTGCTGTGTTTGTGTTACGTGATTGGGTTGTATTTTGTATGCATTGATAGGTGGTGTGTTGTGGCGCGTTTGTTTCAGTTGGTGTGTTTGTGTTGTGTTTGTTGTGTCGTGTAGTTGGTTTGTAGTTATACTTTGTGTTTTTTAGTTTAGTGTTTTGTATGCATTGGACTACCGTTAAGGTTCAATGAAAAGCCACCGTTAATTATGGTATTTTAATAAATTAAAGTTAAGACCATTTCCCACTTTTCCTTTTTATGGATCTAAACATGCTCTGAGAGATCTAATGCGGGGAAGGGGGGAGGAGACAGGTGAGGAAAGGTGAGTGTAGGGAAACGAGTGGTAGTTATCAAAGTTGTATAAGTAACGAGTCTAAAATGATAGTTAGTAAGTAAGTACTATTTGTGTTTCTCGTGGTTTCTCGGGGTGGTTATTTCAAATTCCCATCGTCTCTAAAGATCAAGGAAAAATACACAACAGCAAAAGAAAAATACCGCCATTCGCGTGGTCTCCTTATGGAACGTTTTGCTTATCGTTTCTTCGCATTTGGACCCCCTTTTTTTTTTTTAGGCTGTAGTAGTATAGCTAAATCGCGCTCTCATCCACCGGGGGCACGGGGCAGCATT
Source organism: Tanacetum coccineum (assembly GCA_026074375.1). Classification (NCBI taxonomy): domain Eukaryota; kingdom Viridiplantae; phylum Streptophyta; class Magnoliopsida; order Asterales; family Asteraceae; genus Tanacetum; species Tanacetum coccineum. Next base: position 13,740 of record BQNB010020277.1, on the reverse strand, counting down.
CCAAATGGTTCCTGTATGGTTTTTATTTTTTTGTGATGATGGTTATCTTTCATGGATTTTTGATCGAAAAAAATAAAAAAAAAAAAAAAAAATAAATGATTTGGAAAGGTCTTCAAGGACGACCTTTTTCAAGGGTCTTTGGGGGAATTTCATTCAAAATTGCCTATCTCGCTTGGAACGACACAAGTTGCTCCAAAGGTGTGAAGATTGAAGCTACCAGTCTTTGTTCTTAATTGGGGAATAGAAGACCGTAGGAAAAAAATGAACACCGCTCACGAGATACACTATATCTAAAAAAGAGGAAAAAAACGAAAGAAGAAAAAAAAAGAAAAGAGTAAAAGAAAAAGAAACGAAGGAAAAAAAAGAAAGGACAAAAAAAAAAAAGAGGTATTTTATGGTTTTTTTAAGGAATGTATTGTCCTTGGGCCATATGAGGGGGGTTCTGGGAATTTTACCAAAACTTGGGATCTTTACTACGATGTTTGACGTTAGTAGAGGGAGTTTTGGCGGACGCGGTGAGAAGGCAAAGGTGGTCGCGCGGCTCGCGCGCGTGGATTGAGCTCATCCCAACCACTGTCAGGCTGTTTAGTGTTTAGAGGATTTCTTGGTCATTGCGGTTTTTCTAACCGACGGTTTTCATCATTAAGGATTTTTCCAAAAATTTCCCCGACCAATAATCAAGATCATTCCTTGAGGAAAGGAAAAAATACTTCGTTCATCTTCTCCTGATTTGTGATTGTATTTCAAGCTTTTCAAACGTTAATCCAGAAAAAAAACTTTATGGGATACAGCTTCCAATATTGATTTGCCCCCTCGACTGGGATTACCCTTTTGAGCTTATGTGCGGATGCAAGCGACGTTGCCATAGGTTGCAAGTCTTGGGGCAACGTCATTGAGAAAAAAACACTTTTAGGCTATTACACTTGCTAGTAAAAACAAATATAAAAGAGGCGGAAATCGCATTACACCACGACAGGAGAAAGAAATGTTAGCCGTGTGGTGTTGTTATTGTTTATGCTTTTTGGTAAAAATTGCCTTGGTATTTACCTCATCTTGAACAAAAGCCATTGTGTATACGATCACTCCGCCCTAAAAAATCTCTTGCTAAAAAAAAGTACCAAGGCGAGATTGCTCCGGTGGGTTCTTCCCTCCTTAAAGAGTTCAATTTCAACGTTATTAATTGACAACAAAAGGAGCCGGACCGAGAACCTCACGGTAATCCCACCACCCCCCCCCCCCCCCCCCCTCGCCATTACTCTCACGCTCGCCCCCCACGATAGAGGAGCAAATCGACCTTCTCTAAGAGAGTCTTCATCCTAAGAAGTCGCTCGATCACAAAGGAGATTAAATGAAAGTTTTTCCTCTCGAGACACTTAATACTGTTGACTTTTTGCAGGTGACTCAGTCCCAGTGGTTTGTCCGAATTATGCAATATTACCACGCTTGGGAAGTTCATTGTTAGAGGAATGTCGTCCCATTTGCTCTAACATCCCCCGAGCAGAATGTACTCTCGAAGAAAACACTAAGTGTTTGCGCGCCAAGGTTACATGTCTTGTTTAAAACACTACTTTTGGGATGACCCCTTCCTATTTAAAATATGTGGCTGGATCAAGTGATCGGCGGTGTACGTGCACTACATCGGCAAAGAAGCTCTTCGACATCCTCGATGCGTGCCACAATCGGACCATGGGGGGATAATCATGGTGCAAATCTCATCGCCAAAAAGGGTCTTTATGGCCGTGTTTCTTTTGGTCCCACTATTTACAAAGATGCCACCGAGTTGGTTAAAAATTGCTTGCTGCTGCCAAACGTCAGGGAAAAAAATTATCGCCAACGTGATGAAATGCCCTTCAAAAATTCCATCCAAGTTTGGCGAACTCTTTGAGTGTGGGGCATCGATTTCATTGGGGCCGTTCCGGTCTTCACGACGGGAAACAAGTACCTACTGCGTGGGCGTGTTCGACTACTTGTCAAAAATGGGTTGAAGTGAAAGCGCTCCCCACCAACGACGCCCGAGTTGTTTGCAAATTTCTTAAATCTCTCTTCGCCTGATTCGGTGCCCCTCGTGCTATCATAACACGCGCGATCACCGGATGCCTAGTGTTGTTGCTATATGACCAGTTTGCAGCTCTGCGCGCACTCGCGCACGTCTATGTGTCGGGTCACTATCGTCTCTCCACCGCGTATTACCGGCTTTGTCTTCAATAAGATTCCCTTGTATTATGACAATCGCAGTGCCATTGCGCTCTGCTGCAATAATGTCCAGCACTCCCGGTCCAAGCACATTGACATTCGACACCATTTTATTCGAGAGCAAGTTGAGAAAGGCGTGGTTGAATTGTACTTCGTGACGACGGATTATCAGCTCGCGGATATATTCACCAAAGCATTACCAAGAGAGCGGTTCGAATTCCTACTCCCGCGACTTGGTATGAAGAGTATGTCTCCGGAAACTCTTAAACGTCTTCAGGAAGGAGAAGAGGAGTAAAGGATGGTCCTCCTATATCCTATGTAAATATGTATATATATCAAATCTTAAAAAGAAAATACAAAAATATAAAACATACAAAAACCATAAAAATCAGAAAATAGAAAATACCAAAAATAGTTTTTCAAGACATGTCTTCCGTTTATCGATAACATTTACGGTCCTAGAAATGTCATTCAATAATGACACGGGTCTTTAAATGAAGCTCGAACGGAAGTTCAAACTTTTCAAAACATGTCTTAATGGCTTGCAGTTATTTCAGACTGCAACCCGCTTTTCAAATTGAGGAAAGCATGTCGCCAAAAAGACGGCTGTTCCTAACAACGGGTGATTCAGTTCTCCCGGGCATGGGTTACTTTATATCCATGCAACCTCGATCTAATGTACGCTTCAGTGCATTATTTCTTGATCCAGAAGAGAAGTCTTCTTTTTATCCAAATAATTTTCCGTCTATGATTCTTCAGAAAATTATTTGTGTCTCACTTGGTGGAAAGGTGTTGTTTGAAAATTAATCGGACTTGATTTTCTCAAAATTTGGCTCTCAATCAACGACTACTGCTCTTTAACTAGAAAACGGGTCATTGATTGAGGGGGAGAGTGGTTTCAAATTTATGATATCTAACGGGCACTTTTGATTCATCATATAAATAATTGAGAAAGGTTTTGTATCTAACGGGGTTACAGTTTAAGGGGGAGTTAAACTTGTGTTAACTCAAAAGGCCAAAGTTGTCATTTATATGAAAGTATAGGGTCTTATGTGCTATTTGCTATTTGTTTCCTCGACTCATTAAATGTAAAGGACCATTTGTGCCATTTATGTATCTCAAATAACCCCTTAGTAATACATATGTCTTAAATGGAGAAGAATGTAGATAACGAGGGACCAAATCATCCTTTTTCTGAAAGTTTGACCTAGGTATATAAAGCCCTCTGCGTTTTGACTCGGTCAAATCTCTAAAAACTAGTCAAATCTTTCTCTCTCAACCCAAAACTCAACCTTTGCAATTTGCTTAATTGGTATCCATCTGTGTGATTTCGTGCTTAGGTAATGTCTAGATATCATTCTTTGTCATCATCTCATGCTTTATATGTTAATTCATGGCCTAAATCTCATTAAATCACGTGTTTTGTAGATTTTCGTGCACAATATTAATCCATATTTTGGTTAGTGTTTGTAATTGAATTTTAATTGTTGGGTTAGCATTAGATTACTTAAATGATGCTTCGTTGATGCCTGAATTGGATCCCTCATCATTAGCTTAGGGTCCTTGTGATTTTCGCATAATGGTTGACTTTGTGAGTCAAAAACATAGTCGTGTGATGTTTGAAATTATCCCTTGTTGCTGTTAATAGGTTTAGTAAGGATTTTAGAATGAAAGTCATGATCCGGTTATGTCTTAGAACCTTTGATTTGTAAGTTGGAATTTGCGCCTATAGTATTCTTGGTTGCGTTTTGGTTGATGTTCTTATATGTGTTTGGGTAAGATGTTCTTCATTGCGTTTTGCTATAACGTTCTTGGTTGCGTGTTGCTCTATGTTTCTTGTTGCGTTTTGCCTGTCAAATCCCATTGGTGCGTTTTGCCTGACATATGCCTTTACGTTTTGCCTGACATATGCCTTTGCGGTTTCCTGATATATGCCTTTGCGTTTTGAGTTTTAATATGCTCTTGCGTTTTGATTGTTATGGTGTGCAAAGCAAGACAAAACGCAATCAATTACGTTTTGTGTTTAAAGACCCTCATTAGCATAAATGTAGGACCCACCTTTTCAAATTTTTTAAATTGTTGCGTTTTGATTATTTTTGAATAAAATATTCTTGCGTTTTGTCTAATTGCATTTTGCCAGATTGCTTGTTGTCTATTGTGACTTGCCTTTGCGTTTTTGTCTATTTTTATTAAAATATTCCTTGCGTTTTGGGTGTTGCGTTTTGTGTACACTGCGTTTTGCCCATTGCGTTTTGATGATTCTAATAAAAATTGGTCACTGCGTTTTGGCTTTTACATGCTCTGCGTTTTGTGTGATGTGTTTTTCTCCAGCTGTGTTTTGTCATATCTTTTGAGTTTTGGTTAGTGTGTATTGGTCACTGAGTTTTGTCTCCATTTTCATGAGTTGACTTCCGTTGACTTAAGTGGTGTTCATCTCAGTTGACTATCACTTCAATATGATCATTGTGTCTCTTTTTCTTAGAATTAGTCCATAACTGATTAACTCCTGAGCATTTGCTCACATCTAACATCTCCTTTCTGTATGCATGTCTTTCTGTGAATGTGATTGTGCAAATACAATGGCTGATGTTAATGTTAATGCTCTTGCTGAACAAGCACCTGCTATGGCACTGGTATGTGTTTAATTACACATACCTTTGACCACTAAAACGGACTTAAATAACCAAAAATGTACCAAAAATACATTGTATTTGTATGTTTTGCATTTGTATTGTGCAGGTAACGGATAATCAAGAAAAGGACAAAAATCGAAGCCAAAACAGACAAAACCGAGCACGGGAATGAAAAGAGCGTGATGAAGTCAAATTCAAAGTCAAAAAGTCAACAAAAGTCAAAGTCAAAGTCAACCCCGACAAAGTCAAAGTCAAAACCAAAGCCGACATTGAAGAAATACTTAATGGGCCAACCCACATCCATCTAATGGGCCGGGTCAGCCCATTAATGTATTAAATATACAAGATTTAAGCTCATTGGGCCTAATTTATAAAAGCCCAATAAGACTTAATGGCTGTCAAGCCCATTATACCATCACAAGGACCATCCTTGCAAAACACCATATAACCATGAGGGGGCAAATCTGCCAAACCCTTAATCTTTTAACACCGCAAGGACCTTCCATGTAATATGCCTATATAATTTCAGGGACTAATGTTGCCAAACCCCCAAACTTCAAAACAAACCCCACACTCCCTTTCCCGCCATTACTGTTTATCATCCCCAAAAGCCCTCAACCCTGCAACTCCAGTCTAAAACCCTTTCCCCGCATATCATAACATCACCATCCAACATTACCCCACTTCACATGGGCAATTTCCACCTTGGCAATCCCCTTGAATTCCATTCGACAAAGAAAAGAGACAAAGAATTGAGGGTTGAGATCAAATGGATTGGGCTTCAGGCAAATCCAACGGCAATGATGACTTTAAGACTTCACTCACACAACTAGCACACCTCAGATTCTCCTCACAAAAGAAGCACAAGACCCTCAAGACCAAGACCCTTAGCTTAGTATAAATAGGGCAGTCTTGTAGCCATTTTGGAGACTCAACTTACTTTAGCAGCTTATGTTATGTTCATTTAATGTCATTTAAAATTCCAGCTTTGTACTCATTTTTAAAAGTTAATGAAAGATTGAAATTTTATGTTCTTGCAATCCTGTTTTTACAAGTTACTGTTACATTGTTGATCAAGTTTTACTAAGCCTTCAAAAGTTCTTTTTATACTCTATTTAAGCTGTTTAAACTCTAATGACAGAAGCTTGTTAATAGCTTTTTGTTCTTTTTGTTCTAGTTCAAAATCACCAAATATTGTTCAAGAAAGCAAAAAGGAGCAGGGCAAATATTGGATGGCCTTGGTTTAGAACCTCATGGGAGGTATTAGGATGTTTTTGAAGTGATTTTGAGATTAAAATCACAACCTATAAGCTTGGACGACTTGTAAGTTCCTTTTTACAAAACTTTGTGAAAATAGCTTATTGCTTATTCTAGCTTATTGGTGCTTATTTCATGTTTCATAATGTTTAGTATGTGTTTTCAATATGCTATAATGATGTTTCGTGTTTAGTTGTAGTGTAAATCTCAAAAATCCAAGTTTCATATTGTTATCTGTCTTAATTAGCTCTTGTAGATGCACAATCTGTTTGGCTTAATTTCTAGGCTTATTGGAGGTTAAAAGTTGCTCATTAGGTCCCATATAATATTTTATTAATCTGGTCTTTAAGGTCTTAGTGCTAAAAACCAAATTTACACTCTTAAAAATGAATTTAGAAAGCATTAAGGGGTGTTTGGGATAGTGCAGTACTAATCCTTAAATTTGGTACAAGCTGGTGCATTTAACCAGTTAGGCACATTTGATTATCAATTTAGAAGCCTTATCAGCGTCTTAGTTGTTAATTTAAGCTTTAAATTATTAGGTTTGTTGATTATCAATTTAGAAGCCTTATCAGCGTCTTAGTTGTTAATTTAGAAGCCTCCTCCGCTCCTTTGTGTGTTCTTCTTTTCGAAGAGTTACCGAGAAGCTTGTTGATTATTAGGTTTAAGTTGTCCCATATCACAGTTGTCCTTTATTAAATAAATGTGAATTCATTGTGATAAAACCAAAAAGAACCTAAAAAAAAGTTAGTGCACAAAGATTTTCTATTTATATTTTAGTGCATGCGCACAATCGATACAACAATCCCGTAATCTAACCATCAACAACAACAGCCACCGGCTTTTGTTGAACCATTTAATCTTGAAGAACCTATTGAAAATCCTGATCCTCCCGTAGTTACGATGGCCGATAATCGTACTATGGCACATTTGCTGGAAGCACCCACCGAGGGTTACGAGGATGCCATCGTTATTCCCGAAAAAATAAAATAAAAAAAAAATATAAAAAAAAAAAAATAAAAAAATCTTCATCATTTTTAAAAATAAAAAATACAAAAAAAATTCACCGCGGACAAGTTTGAGCTTAAGCACGGTTTGTTACCTCATTCAAAACAAACACTTTTTCGGACAAGACAAGAAGACCCTCATGCTCACATTCAATAAATTCAACAAGATCACTCTACAATGAAAGTACCAGAACGAACCCCGAGAACGACCGGTTAAGGCCTATGCTTTTCCATTTTCCTAGATGGGCCGCCCGAATTTGCTTGAGAAGAACCCCTCGATCGTAATTCTTACATGGGATGATCTTGTTTTGAAATTCCCACCCCCCCCCCAATCCCCCAAAAACAAATTTTCCTTCCTCCCAGACAACAAATCTTCGAAATGAAAATCACTAGATTTCAACAAAAGATTTTATGAGAGACGTTTAATTGAGGCATGGGACCTATTTCAACGATCTTCTTATGGGCATGTCCACATCATGGATTTACGGAATACACATCAACTCGATACATTCTGCTAATGCCTTGAACTCTAATGGATCATATTCGTTTTGAAGTTCCGCCGCGGGGTGGTAATATTTTGGAGAAGATTGCTCGAGATTGCCTAAGAATCATCAGAGCAAATCCAAAGTTCGTAAATCACGTTAAAACCACAGTTTGTTGCAAAGTGGGGTACGAGCACTTCCACCTCCGGTATCTCACCCGAAGTAGCCGCTCTTACCACCGATATTGCCCAACTCAAATATATGATGAAAACTTTGATTCTCGATAAACAAAAATCCCAAGCTCCCACGACCGTAAAGGAGGTCAAGGAAAAATGTGTAACTTGCGGTGGTGCTCATTCTTACCGAAATTGTCCCGCCACCGATGGTAACGTTTATTGTGACAATATTCAAGAATATGTTTCCCAAGCCGCCGCGGCTAATTTTAATCAAGGAAATACCGGTTACCGTCCCCAGATTGCTAATCAAATTCGACCTCCCGGTTTTCTTCCCGTTCAAAACAATCAAAACAATCAAGGAAATAATCAAAACCGTTACAACCAAGGAAAAATACAACCAAATTGGTGAAACAATAACAAAACAAAACCAGGGGAATAATTATAACTAAGGACAAATTTATCAACCCCCAGCTTACCAAGCTCCGGCTCCTCAAACACAAGGTGTGACAAAGACCGATTTTGAAAGCTACGTCAAAGCTAATGATGCGATTATGCAAAACATACAAACCAACATAACTACATTGACCAATTCTAATCTTGAGCTCAAGAATATGTTTATTCAATTCATGAAGATGAACACCGCTTCATCTTCGGGTACGGGTTCTCATCCGAGTAACACGTTACTACCCTAAGGAAAGACTTGAAGGGTACTAACTACACCAACAGCGTTGTATCTTATCAAGGACCCACGATTCCTACTACTTCTTCTTCTCCCTCTAAAGTAGTGGAACGTGAAACTGAGGTCACAAAGGATACGGTGCCTCTTACTAATAACGGAAGTACCAAAGACGTCCAACCTTCGGTTGTCCAAGTTCAACCTCATGTACCAAATTCTGAGCCCGTTGTTTCTCCCGTTAGTGCTCCGATGCCTAACCCGAAACTGTCAATTCCGTATCCTTCGAGGCGTAATGATGAAAGGCGCCATGAAAAAGCTAACGACCAAATTAAGAAATTCTATGAAATCTTTAAAGATTTGAGTTTCGAAATTAGCTTAACGGATGCTTTGATTCTTATGCCTAAATTTGCCTCGACTCTTAAAGCCTTAATTGGAAACAAAGAAAAGTTAAGTGAAATGGCTAGAAGACCTTTGAATGAGCATTGCTCGCCGGTCATCCTCAACAAGTTACCCGAAAAACTTGGAGACCCCAGCAAATTCCTCATCCCGTGTGATTTTCCCGGAATGGATGAGTGCTTAGCCTTGGCCGATCTTGGCGCTAGCATAAATCTCATGCCATTATCCGTGTGGAAAAAGCTATCCCTTCCCGAACTTACCCCTACGTGTATGACTCTCGAACTTGCGGACCGAACAATTTCTCAACCGATCGGTATCGCCGAAGATGTCTACGTAAAAGTTGGAAAGTTCCAATTCCTGGCCGACTTTGTAGTCATAGACTTTGATGCCGATCCCCGAGTTCCCCTAATTCTCGAGAAATCCTTCTTAAAGACCGGAAGTGCCTTGATTGATGTTTACGAAGGGGAATTAACACTTCGTGTTAGAAAAGAAGCCGTAACATTCAATCTTGATCAAACTTCGAGGTACTCCTCTAATTACGATGAAATAACGGCGAACCAAATCGACGTCATTGAAATGGCTTGTGAGGAGTATTCTCAAGAAGTTCTCGGTTTCTCCGATGTTGTAACACCCCCAAATTGGGTCGCAGCGGAATAAGGGTCCGGGGCGTGTTACTTCATAGATCAATAACACAAGATATATATAGAACGACCAAAAAGTCATTTAAAACTGATACATTGGATTTAACAAAGTATTTGTTACATAAGCCCCGAAATCATCACTTGTTTTCACTTGTTTTAAAATAACAAAGATTTCTAGCCCATAACAGATATCCAAAATGTAAGCGACAAAATCTTTATGCATGATATCCAAATCAAAACTTCAATTTATCCCTTGTACCTCGTACCTAATTGACCTCCTGAAAAACATTGCTTTTAAAACATCAACAATAATGTTTGGTGAATTCAAAAAATTAAAAAAATTGTCCATAAAAAGAAATAAAATTCACCATCAAAATAATACTTTCAATTGAAGTATTATCATTAATAAGTTCCCGAACCAAAGAATCAAAAACTTGCCTTTTGTGTCACTTGCGAGGTACGGTCGACCTTTGAAAGATAAACAAACTCAAAGAGGGGTATAAGGCGGGTTGTTCCTAGGAACTACGACCCTAAAGGAAAAAGGTTTTTAATAGCTTCGCGCTTTCATACTCCTCCGCTCCTTTGTGCGTTTTTCTTTTCGAAGAGTTACCGAGAAGCTTGTTGATTATTAGGTTTAAGTTGTCTTATCTCGTTGTCCGTTATTAAAATAAATTGTGAATTCATTGTTGATAAACCAAAAAGAACTAAAAAAAAATTAGTGTAAATTTTCTTTTTATATTTTAGTGCATGCGCACTCGTTCTCAATCCCGTAATTCTAACCGTCAACAACAACAAGTCCCATCGACTTTTGTTGAACCATTTAATCTTGTGGAACCAATTGAAAATCAAGCTCCTCCCGTAGTTACGATGGTCGATAATCGTACTATGGCTCAATTGCTCGAAGCGCCCACCGAAGGTTACGAGGATGCCATCGTTGTTCCCGAGATCACCGCGGACAACTTTGAGCATAAGCACGGTTTGGTTACCCTCGTTCAAAACAAACAATTTTTCAGACATGACAAAGAAGATCCTCATGCTCACATTCGATATTTCAACAAGATCACTTCTACGATGAAGTTCCCAAACGTCCCGAGTACGTCGGTTAAGCTTATGCTTTTCCTATTTTCCCTCGAGGGGGCCGCCCGGATTTGGCTTGAGAAAGAACCCCCTCGATCGATTCTTACATGGGATGATCTTGTTTCGAAATTCATCAACAAATTTTTCCCTCCCTCCAACACAACAAATTTTCGAAATGAAATCACGAGATTTCAACAAAGATTTGATGAATCATTTTATGAGGCATGGGACCGATTCAACGATCTTCTTCGGGCACATGGATTTTCAGAATTACATCAACTCGATACATTCTATAATGCCTTGAACTCTAATGATCAAGATTCGTTGAATTCCGCCGCGGGTGGTAATTTTTTAGATATGATGCCTCGAGATTGCCTAAGAATCACCGAGAGCAAACTAAGGTTCGTAATTCACGTAACAAACCGGTTGTTACCAAAGTGGGTACGAGCACTTCCAACCCCGGTATCTCACCTGATGTAGCCGCTCTTACCACCGATGTTGCCGAACTCAAAGATATGATGAAAACTTTGATTCTCGATAAACAAAAATCCTAAGCTCCCGCGACCGTAAAGGCGGTCGAGGAAAAATGTGTAACTTGCGGTGGTGCTCATTCTTACCGAAATTGTCCCGCCACCGATGGCAACGTTTATCGTGACAATATTCAAGAATATGTTTCTCAAGCCGCCGCGGCTAATTTTAATCAAGGAAATACCGGTTACCGTCCCCAGATTGCTAATCAAATTTGACCTCCCGGTTTTCCTCCCGTTCAAAACAATCAAAACAATCAAGGAAATAATCAAAACCGTTACAACCAAGGAAATAATTACAACCAAGGACAAATTTATCAACCCCCGGTTAATCAACCCCCAGCTTACCAAGCTCCGGCTCCTCAAACACAAGGTGTGACAAAGACCGATTTTGAAAGCTACGTCAAAGCTAATGATGCGGTTATGAGAAACATGCAAGACCAAAACCAAAGCATGCAAAATCAAATGTCCAATATAACGGACTTGCTCAACAAAATCGTGAATTCCAATACCGCATCTACCTCGGGTTCAGGAACTCTTCCTAGTAACACTGTTACTAACCCGAGGGAAGATTTGAAAGGTATCACCACCCGAAGTGGTGTTGCTTATCAAGGACCCACGATTCCTACTACTTCTTCTTCTCCTTCTAAAGTAGTGGAACGTGAAACCGAGGTCACAAAGGACACGGTGCCTCCTACTAATAACGGAAGTACCAAAGACGTCCAACCTCTGGTTGTCCAAGTTCAACCTCATGTATCAAATTCTGACCTCGTTGTTGCTCCCGTTAGTGCTCCGATGCCTAACTCGAAACTGTCAATTCCGTATCCTTCGAGGCGTAATGATGAAAGGCGCTGTGAAAAAACTAACGACCAAATTGAGAAATTCTACGAAATCTTTAAAGATATGAGTTTCGAAATTAGCTTAACGGATGCTTTGATTCTTATGCCAAAATTTGCCTCGGCTCTTAAATCCTTAATTGGAAACAAAGAAAAATTAAGTTAAATGGCTAGAACGCCTTTGAATGAGCATTGTTCGGCGATCATCCTCAACAAGTTACCCAAAAAACTTGGAGACCCTGGCAAATTCCTCATACCGTGTGATTTTCCCGGAATGGATGAGTGCTTAGCCTTGGCCGATCTTGGCGCTAGCATAAATCTCATGCCATTATCCGTGTGGAAAAAGCTATCCCTTCCTGAACTTACCCCTACGTGTATGACTCTCTAAATTGCGGACCGAACGATTTCTCAACCGATCTTTATCGCCGAAGATGTCTACGTAAAAGTAGGAAAGTTCTAATTCCTGGCCGACTTTGTAGTCGTAGACTTTGATGCCGATCCCTGAGTTCCCCTAATTCTTGGGAGATCCTTCTTAAAGACCGAACGTGCCTTGATTGATGTTTACAAAGGAGAATTAACACTTCATGTTGGAAAAGAAGTCGTAACATTCAATCTTGATCAAACTTCGAGGTACTCCTCTAATTACGATGATGTGACGGCAAACCGAATTGACGTCATTGAAATGGCTTATGAGGAGTATTCTCAAGAAGTTCTCGATTTCTCTGATGTGATCACAAGTGGCAATCCCACTCCTTATTATGACCCGATCGTTTCTACCTCTTCTCCGACTCTCACTCCCTTCGGGGATAGTGATTTTCTTCTCGAGGAAGTCGACGCTTTCCTCGCTCTTGAAGATGATCCAACTTCATCGAAAGTTAGTGACTCTTATTATGACCCGGAGGGGGATATTCTTTTTCTTGAAGCATTACTAAAGGATGATCCATCACCCCCTCCCAATCAAGGAAATTATTTGCCAGAAATTCAAAAAGAACTTAAAGTTTGTGAAGCTAAAACTGGTAAATCTTCAATTGATGAACCTCCCGAGGTCGAACTCAAGGACTTACCTCCTCATCTCGAATACACATTTTTGGAGGGTGACGATAAGTTGCCCGTCGTAATTACTAAATACTTGAGTATGGATGAAAAAGCCGCTCTCATAAAGGTTTTGAAGTCACGCAAGCGAGCCATCGCTTGGAAACTCTCCGACATCAAGGGTATTAACCCAGAATTTTATACTCACAAGATTCTTATGGAAGATGACTACAAACCGGCGGTCCAACACCAAAGACGGGTGAATCCAAAGATCCACGATGTCATCAAAAAGGAGGTTGAAAAACTTCTTGATGCCGGATTAATTTACCCGATCTCGAATAGTCCTTGGGTAAGCCCCGTACATTGCGTACCGAAAAAAGGAGGCTTTACCGTTGTTGAAAATGATGAAAATAAGTTGATCCCGACTCGATTGGTTACGGGTTGCCGTGTATGCATTGACTACCGAAAGTTAAATGAAGCCACCCGTAAAGACCACTTTCCACTACCGTTTATGGATCAAATGCTCGAGAGATTAGCGGGAAACGAGTACTATTGTTTTCTCGATGGTTTCTTGGGTTACATTCAAATTCCAATCGGCCCTCATGATCAAGAAAAGACAACATTCAAATGTCCCTACAGAACGTTCGCCTACCATCGCATGCATTTTGGCTTATGCAATGCACCGGGCACATTCAAAGTGATTGACCCAAAAGGAGCCGAGAATCTCGCGGCCGATCATCTTTCCTGATTAGAAAATCCTTATGAAAATGTGCTTGACCCAAAGGTGGTAAATGAAAAGTTTCCTCT
>BQNB010020276.1:21275-65701 GCA_026074375.1 Tanacetum coccineum | reverse complement strand
TCTCTAGTGTTTCTCTCTCTAGAAACTAGCTAAACCACTCGAATCATCACCCGTGTTATGATTTAAACGATCCTACAGCAATAAAATGAAAATAAAGAGTACCTTTGTCCCAGCTGAATAGGGACTTAAATGCTCTTAAGAGCTTATTCTACAAGCTCCGGCTTGTTTAAAAACAAGCTGGTATTATCCATAAGCCCATCCATGTTTGGCTTATCATCCAAATATTAAGCAGAGGTATATTTTTTTAGTGATTGAAATGATTAACTCACCCAGTTAAGCTTTTGAAGGCTTAACTGAATAAAAGCTAGATTAAGAAGTAATTAAGAGCTTATAGAGCTTATTAGGTGATTGCTAAACACACCTTGAACACATTTTCATAAACATAAAAGTAGGATTTAACAATGGATTTAAGATAAAACTACTATTTTATTAATAATTAAAACGATTACTAGCTGATAAGGAAATTACAAAGCTGAAAAAGACAATAAGCTAAATTACACTAATAAGCTACTAAATTACTAAAAGCTAGACTAAAGCTACACATCTTATTTGTGTGATCCAAGCCTCTATTTATAAAGGGTAAGGGAACCTTCTAGGCCAAGGATGAGCGTCCCATTCTTCAATCTCGACCCTCTAATTATAACCGCCTCATAATCATCATCTTTTGAGTCGTTGGATCACTTACACGCATCATTAGCCAATGGGAGAGCGTGGGATTGCCAGCGTGGCTAATTTGATGTCAGATGAATCAGATGTACTCCTTCTAGAAGCACTTGAGCGTGTACTTGAGTGGATTTTACCATGTGTGTTGTTTGCTCTGTAAAAGTTAATTTGGGAGGGAAGGGGTGAGTGAATAGTAGCTTTTGACCACGTTTTATATATCAGACTTTGACCCGGGTTATAGATTTGGATTTGGGCTTAGACTTTATCTTGGGCTAGGAAATTGATCAATAGTATTATGGTTTTGGACTTGTGATTAAAAGGCTAATGTTTATAGAAATACAATGTTAATAGGCTGACCCGGCCTATTAAAATAGATACGGGTTGGCCCATTAAAAATGTATACACCTTCGGCTTCGATTTTTCACGCTCATTCCATTCCCGTGCTCGGTTTTGTCTGTTTTGCTTTGTTTTTGTCCTTTTTGCGGATATGCGTTACCTGCACAGCACAATAACCAAAACACACATATATACTTTATTTTTCATCTGTTTTAGGTCATTTAGAGTCGTTTTATTAGGGAAAAATGATATGTGATTAAACACATATCATTAGGTTTTTCGAAATCTACGAATCTGGGGGGTTGAGCAACATAGACTTCTTCGTTTATAAAACCATTTAAAAAAGTACTTTTGACATCCATTTGAAAGAGTTTGAAGTCATGAGCACAAGCATACGCAAGAAGAATTCTTATAGATTTTAATCTTGCCACGGGGCATAGGTTTCATCAAAATCTATTCCTTAATGTTGATTGTATCCTTGTGCTACAAGTCTCGCTTTATTTCTAGATACAATACCATTTTCGTCAAGTTTGTTTTTAAAGACCCATTTTGTACCTATGATGATTTGGTTTCTAGGAGGGGGAACAAGGCTCCAAACATTATTTGTTTTAAATTGATTTACTTCTTCTTGCATAGACATAGTCCTACTTTCGTCTTGTATGACTTCCTTAATATTTAGGTTCTACGGAAGATACGAAGCAGAAGAAGTTGCTTTGTTTTTGGACTTGAGATCTTAGGGTTCTTTCATTAAGATTTCCTATGACGTTTCCTAGGAGATGATCTTTAGAGATTTTGATGTTTGAGATTTCTTTGTTTGATGGTTCATTTTCCTTTATTTCTAAGTTTTTATCTTGGTTTTCTATGATATCATTTTCAAGAATATCATCATCTACTAATGGTGATGATTTAGGAGGGGGAGTTTCATCAAACTTAACATTGAGAGATTCTTCTACTTTTATGGTTTCTTTATTTAGAACTATGTAAGCTTTGCTATTGGGAGAATATCCTAGAAATACACCTTCGGTTGATTTAGGATCAAATTTTGTTAGATAATCTTTGGTGTTAAGAATAAAGCATTTACTACCGATTACTTTGAAATGTTCTAGAGATGTCTTTATACCTTTGAAAAGCTCATAAGGAGTTTTTCCTAGGAAAGGTCTAATAAGAATTCTATTTAGAATGTAGGTGGAGTTGTCAACGACATTACACCAAAATTTTTGAGGAATTGATTGTTCATTTAGCATTGTTCTAGCCATTTCTTGTAAGATTCTATTCTTACGTTCTACTACCCCATTTGACTGTGGAGTATGAGGAGTCAAAAAGTTATGGGTAATGCCGTTAGCATCACAAAAAGCTCCAAATTGTACTTCATTATCAAATTCCCGACCATGATATGTGTGGATTGAAATAATGGGGAAACCCTTTTGGATTTGAATCATTTTTCTTAAAATTTCAAAGTGGTCAAAAGCTTCATTTTTATGTTTTAGAAATCTTGTCCATGTATACCTTGAATAGTCGTCGATAATGACCAAAGTGTAGAAGTTTCCTCTATAACTTTGAACAGCCGATGGACCAAACAAGTCCATATGTAAAAGTTCTAGACACTTAGTGGTTGAAATCATGTTTTTAGCCTTATGGCTTTCATGTACTTGTTTTCCGACGTTGCAAGCATCACAAAAAATGCTTTTCAAATTTTATTTTTGGTAAGTTTCTGACTAGCTCTTTAGATGATAGCGATTGTATAAGTCGCATATTGGCGTGACCTAATCTTCGATGCCATAAGGTCGAAGTATCATCTATTGAGGTTAAACAAAGGGTGTCTTTTGGTGAGTTCCCCATTTTCATTATGTAAAGGCCATTTTTCCTAATTCCTTTTCCTATGGTAATGCCGTCTTTGAGTATTTTGCTACCGGTTTCTCTAAATAATACTTTGTACTTTTTATCGCATATTTGCTAATACTAAGAAGATTAAAGCTAAGGTTTTATATGTGACTAACATCATGAATAGAGAGGGAGTTATGAGTAATCGTACCTTTACCGATGATCTTGCTTTTAGTATTACTACCAAACAACACATTACCTCCGTCAATTGCTTTGTAAGTTGAGAAGAGTTTCTTGTTACCCGTCATGTGTCTCGAACAACCGTTGTCTGTGATCCATTCATCTGGTTCAAGCTTGACCTTTTGTCGTACCTCTATTTATAGGACAATTCAAGCATTCGGTCCCCAATATCTCATGGGTCTATTAATGTTATGCATACTGTTTGGTTGACCCATATAAGGGAATCGAGGGTAAGGACTCTATTGATTGTACATAGGTGGTCGAAATAATTGCTCTTGCTGAGTTTCATAATTCCAACCGACTTCGTGATAGTCACTCTTAGGGTACAAAGTACTAGGTCTCCTATGGGTCTTTTTATAGGGAGTTTAGATTCTACTCTTTCCATGGCCTTGACCAAGTTTTAAGATTGGTGGTTGTTTGCTATTCTTAGGTGTGCCTAAAATAGACTTTTTGGTTATTAAAACGGAGTCATTTTTCTTTATGATGTTAGATTCAAGCATTTTCCCATTTTCTGCATTGTCAACAGATGCCCGGTGTTGTTCGTCTGAACAAGCCGGTTCTGTTGTCAATGGAACCAGCAATGTCGGTTCTACAAAAGGCACTTTTTGAATTTAGGGACCTAAGTTTTTTATTTTATTGTTGCTAGAGGAAGCTATATTCTCTGAGTATCCTAATCCACATTTGTCTTTTGATGGTTTTTGCATTTCGACCATTTTTGTGCAAGGATGAACTACTATTTTCGAAACTAACTAGTTTTAGTTTTAGAGAGTTAATTTCAATTTCAAGCTTGTCACAAACATCACATTTGTTACTTATTTATTTGTTCTTCTCTAATAGTTCTAGCTTTATTTTAAGTTCATTAGCATTCCTTTTGAGTAATTCGTTTTAGCCTTTAGGTGCTTGTTTTTGTTAATAATTCTAAGACCAATTTAGCAAAGTTTATCATACTCATTTTGTCTTGATTCATTATCTAAGGATGAGCTACTATAGTAGGGAGTATCAGATAATACCTCGTTTTCATGTGCCATGAGACAAATTTCTTCTTTATCATCTCCGATATCACTCCAACAACCCACCACGAACGCCTTTTGATCGTTGAAAGAATTCTTTGGACAATCACTAATGAAGTGGTTTGGATCACCACACTTAAAGCACCTTCGGTCTTCTTTCTTGTCTTCCTTGGCCTTT
Source organism: Tanacetum coccineum (assembly GCA_026074375.1). Taxonomy (NCBI): domain Eukaryota; kingdom Viridiplantae; phylum Streptophyta; class Magnoliopsida; order Asterales; family Asteraceae; genus Tanacetum; species Tanacetum coccineum. The sequence continues at coordinate 61,453 of BQNB010020276.1, read as the reverse complement.
CGGAAGTTCTTCTTGTCATAGTAGGGTTGTCTAACAAATTTTCATCTTCTTCTAAAGAACTTTTTGAAATCCCTAACGGCCATTGCATATTCTTCGTCGTTGCTATCCGAGGAAGATGCATCTTCATCACTTAAGACTTGTCTTGCTTTTAGGGCAAGAGATTTGTACTTTTCTTTCTTGTTCTTTGCACTTTCCAAGTCCTTCTCAAGTACTACCTCATAGACTTTGAGATTGCCGACTAGTTCGTCTAGAGATAGTTTTGACAAGTCCTTGGATTCTTCAATTGCCGTCACCTTTGGACGCCACTTGGAAGGGAGAGCCCTTAAGAATTTCCTAACATGATTACGACTTGAAAAAGATTCATCAAGTGCTTTGAGTGATGTAATGATTGTATTAAATCTAGAAAAGGCACAATCTATAGTTTCATCATCGGTTATAGAGAACTCTTCATATTTTTGTACAAAAAGATCTATTTTATTATCTTTAACTTGTTTGTTACCTTGATGAGTAGTTATTAAAGAATCCCAAATATTTTGAGCGGTATCGCACATGAAAATTCTTTCGTATTCCTTTTTAGGTAAAGCATTGTATAAAACCATTTTTGCTTCATCATTTTTGGAAATCATTTTCTTGTGGTTCTCATCAAAATTTTCATATGGAATAACTATATCTTTACCATCTTTGTCTTTGGTGGTAGGTTTATAGTTACCATGAGCTATAATGTACCAAAGATCAATATCTTTAGATTTCACATAAGTTTCAAAACGGTTTTTCCAATATATAAAACAATTTGCCTCGAATAGAGGTGGTCGTTGCATAGATTGACCTTCTTTGTAGTTTTCCGAATCCATAATCGTTTTAAAGATTTAAAATACAATTTATTTTAAAAACTTTGGTAACCTAGCTCTTGATACCAATTGTGAAAAACTAGAAATGGGGGTTGAATAGTTTTCTTGATTAATTGTTATGTTTTCAAAATTTTGCTTGAAACTTTGTGTGAAATAACTTGATGTTGATCTTGGTTCGTGAAATATAAAAGTAAGTAACAGAAAGAGTTAGAGAGATATAACCAGGACACAAGTATTTATAGTGGTTCGGCTACAAGGACACCTTCCTTGCCCTACTCCACTTCCCGAGTCACCTACTCTAGAGTTTGTTAAACACTAGTCACCAATCTCCTTTTTGACCGGCAGAGAAGCCTCACAATGATGGTTACACCTCTTTAATAATACAAAGCTAAATAACGGATTCTTCACACGGTAGAATCGAACCAACACAACTATACTTGATATACAAATGATGAATGGACTAACAACTACAAAGTAATGGTCAAGACTCAGCAATGTGATCTTCTTAGAGTTATGGAGATCGAATGCAAGGTACTTGGTACTTGATTGTCTCGGATGAATGCTTGGTAATTTCTTCTTTGAAGTAAATTACCTACAAGAAGCTAAAAAAGATTATGCAAGAAATAGAGAGAAAGATCAGTAGATAAGAGAGTATTTCTTAGTGAGAAGGTGTGTGAAAACATGAGAAATGGCTTGGTATTTATAGCCAAAAAGAGTACTGTAGCCCCGTTCCGCCGGTGCCATTTTTTTAGAACGGCAAGTTAGTTGTTAGTGATTCGAGCTCACAGTGACATCCAATTGGGCAGTATGCAAGACTTGAACCTTCGCCTTAGGGGATAAACCCCACTCCTTTTTCGCTCCTGAAGGAAAACCCCCACGGCGAGGCTTGAACCCAAGACCTCTCGCATGTGGTAACAACCTCCCTAAGGTTACCCTTGGTGGCCATCTGAGCTAGCCCAGATGGTTGTTCCGCCGGTGCCATTGACGAATGGAACCGGCAGCCAAAACCAATGGAACCGGCCTACAGTAACTAAATCCGAATTTTGATTCTCAAGATCTTGAAAAATCTTGTGAGATTACCCTTGGATTTGCTGCATTTGATTAGGTCATGCATAATGTAATTAGATGGGAAATTAGAAAACATTTTTGTGTATAGTTTTGGTTAACATAAAATAATGTATACACAATTTTATGTCACTTATATTTTGTGAAAACTTGTGTTTTAGAGAAGGTTTTAGCATAATGTTACTTCAAGTTTTGTCATCAATAAAACAACGAAGATCGCTAAATAGAAATAAACGTTTTTGCCGGTTTATTTGTATTAACAAAAACCATGCCTTTCTTACACCCTAGTCATTCCAACATTTAACCATGGTTAAGTTAAGTGACCTTGGCTAGATATTTTAGCTATAAAAGGCAAACTATTGCAAGTTGTAACATCCGGCAATTTTCAGAATTTTAAATGACTATTTTAACCATTGACTTTTTGGGTCTGACTTGACTTTTTGACATTTGGTCTTTTATTGTCACATAAACGCGATTACCGCGTAACCGGTAAAATTTTCGGAATATATTTTAAATAATAAATCATATTTATTATTACATCTCTCATGTGTAAGTTATTTTTAACTTATTTGAACTGAAAACGAAAAACATATATATGTTATTCTTGAGCTGACTTATCAAAAACGACCCGCTAAATCACGTTTTCACGACCCGGACTCTAAAGCAATTTGATGTAAAACGACATTAAAACAACTTTTTAGTTTGACTGAGACCGTGAAAACACATGCTCAGAAAGTGACTGAAATGCCCTCGAGTTTATAGAAACAAGAAAAAAAATTAATTATATTTAAATTAACACTTTTTATTAAAATAAAAAATATTAATAAATTAGTCTTCTAATTTTCTGTACACGTTGTTGATAACGCAAATTATTACAGTGTTAAATAATTATTTCTATTTTTCTTTCGACGAGACATACCGGGTACCAAATAAAATAACAATTATTTTTATAAAAATGTTATAAAAAAAAATATATATGAAATACAAATACTAAATGAATAACCAATTTTATAGGAAAAATAATTTGGAAACACAATGAGCGCAAGTTTGTGTCTTGAAATCGACAGTTAACTTTAGTACCAACGCTTAGTCTCCGAAACCTTAATTACAATTTTACACTTTTGAGTCCCTTGTGAAAATTTTATACAAATAACCCTAGACTATTTGAACTAGTCACTTTTCTTTAAAACTTTTAGTTATTATATAAAAGATATAAAAGTTTTTCATTTCATTTCTATAAAAACACACACACACTTACACCTCTCTTCTCTCCCAATTATCCGGCCACCGTTTTCCGACCAGCCGCCGCCGGCCACCACCCAACCGCCGTCGGAAAACTTTTCCGGCGAGTTTTCCGGCCGAGTCTAAAAATGTTCCCCGTCACCCGATCTACCTGATCCCCACCACCACGCGTTGCCACGCGCCTCTCCATCACCACCACCCACTCACCGCCACCCCGCTGCCACCCCACCGAAACCACCACCGTCATCACCATCATCATCTCATCATCATCATCATCTCATCACCCTCATCACCACCCCAACACCACGCACCATCGCCACCACCACAGCCCCGCCACCACGGGTGCGTGTGGTTTTTAAAGCACCACGAAAATGGTGCGTTCAGTTTCATTTCACCAGCCAAGGGTGCGCTGGGTTTTCTTCTCAACACCAACATGGTGCATGTGGTTTACTAGGAGGGTGCATTGGGTTGAATAGAAACGAAAAAGGGTGCGTTGGGCTTAACGTCGACACCATCAGGGTGCGGGTGGTTCGACAATAGCACCATGGGTGCGTTTGGTTCTTATAAACACCACAAAGGGTGCGTGGTTTGGCTGTGAACCAAGATAAGGGTGTGTTTGATATTAAAAACAACCCATAAGGGTGCGTTGGGTGTTGGAAACATATAGGATGCGTTTGGTTTATTGGAATAACCATAGGGTGCGTTTGTTTTGGTTTGTGGGTTCATACCACCGAAGAGGGTGCGGTTTGGTTTGTGTTTATCACCGAAATAGGGTGTGTTTGTTTCGGCAGATTTACAGCCCCGGAGGGGTGTTTGTTTTGTGTAAACTGCCCATATTAGGGTGCGTTTGGCCGTGTAAAATAGCCACCAAGGGTGCGTTTGGTTGACTGAAATACGGATTAGGGTGTGTTTGGTATTAAAAAAACAGCACCAAGGGGTGCGTTTGGCATAAGAAAACAACATAAAGGGGGTGTTTGGTTGGGCAGATTCATCGTAAGGGTGCGTTTGGGTGAGCAGTTTGGCACTAAGGGTGCATTTGGTGTAGTAGGAAAACCATACAAGGGTGTTTGGTTTGGCAGATTTGCCAAACGGGTGCGTTTAGTTTGGCAGTTAACACACTAAGGGTGCGTTTGGTATAACAAAATTATAATAATCGATGAATAAAAATCATCGCGAGATTTATAAATAATAAATCAGAACTAAGATACTGGTTAATGGTTAAATAAATATGATAATTATTACTTTGTTTAGTTTGCACATAGATATATAGTATACTATAGTATAATACTATATTAAAATTATTATATATATATATCTACTTTATTTTATATATATATATATATATATATATTTAACGCGGATGTTTGAAATATTGACTTTGTTGGAAAAGTGGAAAAACATTAGGTTTTATAAATATGGGAAGCGTTATATAACCGGGAAGGTCATGACGAAATTTATATAAATTTCTATATTAGTAATGTTTTACCAAAACTTCTATTATTTTAGAAACCCGGTAAAAGGAACTAAGTTATATTTTAAAGATATATTAAATTATAACTGTATAATAACCCGACAACGAACAAAAACTATACATTTACAAATGAGATAACGATTTTAGCCACGATCCGTCGATAAGACGAAAGATTTATTTATAAAATATTATTTTATAAATTCCTAGAAGGTAAAATCATAACATTTGTAAAAGCTTTACAAACATCGGTTGTTTAATTCACAACTTTAAGACGTGTGTCTACTTTTATGGAAGGACTTCTTATTAACTAAATTGGTATCGAAATATTTGGTTTAATTATTTACTCACACTTATTATATAATACTTACAAAGCATTATGTGCGTCACATTAATCTTTGGATTGTTTGTCTTTGTAATATAATTCATTGTATGAGCTATATAAGGGTTCATGTTTCATATGTAATATATACAGAATATATTACATACTTTGCGTTCGCTTTTCAAATTATTTATTTAACCAACCACCAAACTATTACAACTTGGAATCTAAATCTTTTATCAACGTGTCGCGTTGATGTAATCATCCATCGGAAAACCCAATTCATTAACCTAGGCTAGTGGGTCATAGCCGTTAAGATAAACCGCAACTCCTTAGTCGAGCCGTTCTGGTTTCTGTTTGTGTTGTGCTTAGTATGTGCATTTCTGCCAATCGTTCTTCATCATCGAGGTGAGTTCATAGCCTCGCGTTTTTTTCAATTATATAGGATTATATATGGGAGTTGTTAATCAAAGTACTTGGTACTCATCCGACCTATAATTATTTAGGTTGCATTCGGGCGTATTCGTGACGCGTTTTCATTTGTGATATATATTATCGGATTAACTCACTTGAGGTGAGTTCATAGCCCCACGTTTTACATGATTTTGTTTTATAAGTTTTGAGGTGAGAAACATGCAATGTTTTACAATTGGACACAAGTGATAAATTTTATATTATGATTACGTGTTGCCTAAGTTACGATAACCCAAAGGAGCCCATTATCATGAACTGGTTAATTACCTGGAGGGTAAGCGCGAATGTTATAAATAGATCTATTGTGATTGACATCCCCATTTGGGTGTGTCATGCTCACTGTGCCGGTTTGTCGGACAACGAACGTATACCATGTCGGACGAGGGATGTTCTAGGTTAGAACATCAATACGGGCAATGCTGGCGATTTTATATTGCAATATATTTATGTCGAGCTTCAGTGTCACGAGCTTAGGGCAACGTAATTACATTTATATGATGTTTGCAATCTGTTGCATTATCATACAAATGGGAGATCTTGTGGTCTTGCATTATACGATTTATCAAACCTATGAATTCACCAACTTTATGTTGACTGTTTTAAGCATGTTTTTCTCAGGTAAATTAGATGCTTGGATTATCTGATGTGCATTGGAGTCTAAATTGACAAGATTTCATTCATGGATTTCTACTTACATACAAATGATCAAATCTCGTTGTATTGCTTTCAAGCTTTTCATTGTGATGTAGTTATAGGACAAATGTTATATTAATTTCAAGAAAATCAACGAGATTACTTTTCAAACGACACATTTTGAGGTCGTTCTCTTATATCTTGTGCTGTTGTATTACGAAGTAACGCCCCCAGACACACATTTCCGCTGCGACATATATTTTTGGGGGTGTTACAGATTGGTATCAGAGCACTGGCTATAGACTTATCAAAAATCATAAAAATCCTCTCCCTTTGTGCTCCTAGCCTACAGCTCATAAACAGAACCCATATACATTCTTAGTTTTTGATTTTATAAGTATTCAAGTATTCTAACATCATACCTAAGGCATTTTAAGGTGTATTGAAGGTTTGATTTAGTATTTACAAGGGTTAATCAAGAAAAATTCAAGATTAGGGTTTCATTGGAAATTAAGGTTTTCTAGTCTTGGAATCTTGGGTTTTTATTCTAAACTAGGGTTTAGAATTTGTTTCTCTTCATCATACAACATCCCAAGGTCATATAAAAACTCTAGTCTCTTTACATTTATGATTTTATGTATATATAATGTTTATATAGTAAATCACCATCTAGAAAACATATTAACATGTAAAATGGATTTTTTTACTTTTGATTCTGGTTTGATATACTTTTTCATATGCTATATTGATGTTAAAAACATGTTGGAATGAAAGTATATACATTATACAAGTATGATTTAATTTATACAAGTATATATAAATTAAGGGTTTAAAAGATTACTTATTAAGTTTATGGATAAATAAATGTAAGTACATGAGGTTCTTGGACAAATAATGGACTAAAGGACCTAAAGTATATGAGACTTATAGTATACAATATGATATAGGACTTGTAGCAAACCAACTAAGCTAAAAACTTATAAAAACAAGTTTTAAACACATTTTAACTAAACTATTAAAACCCACTGTTTTAATCACGAAAATAAAGTATTCATTTTATATTTTTTATAAAATACTACAGGTTATAATGATCGTAGGCATATAGAGAACTCGAAAATCTGAGCTATAACGAAGAAGATACGCCATTTGCAAGTTTACGATACTAAATACTTCTATAAAAATAATTTTATAAAAACAAATTACTAGTCATTGCAGAAGATATGCTCGAAAGAATCACTAAAATCGGAGTTAAAATGAATAAGATACGACTTTTACGAGGTTACAACGATTAATTTTATAAAAATAGTTTTATAAAATATACATGAACAGTAAAAGTCTGTACCCCCAGATGACTCAAAAGTCATAAATTTAGTATTTTGATAAATTTTCTTAATACAAAAGCGTGGACATAAAGAACGTACAAAACGGACTTAAAACGAGAAAGATACGCACTATTTTATACTTGTGCACTATTTCCTGATGTGAATAGTGTTGGTTCGTTTTTAATAAAAAAAAATTTGCGAAACAATTTAGAATCACTTAAGTAATATTTATTCATGTTTTAAACTTATAGAATATGTATTTACAAAGTCATTTAAATTATTAACGATTATACGGGTACAAATACTTGGTTACTATTTATCAAATGTGACTTAACTATTATTTCACAAATACAATTAGATGGTGATGTAGCTATATAGAATTATATACGGTGTTAGTTATTCAAAGTACTTAGTACTCATACGACCTATACTTAATTAGGTTTCCTTCGGTCATACGCGAGACGTATACACTCATTTGATATCCATTTATTGTCCATTTACTCAAGGTGAGTTTATAGTCTCACGTTTTACTTGTTTTACATATATACTTTACAACTTTTGGGGTGAGAACATGCTTGTTACCAATTTCATTTACATGATTGGTTTGAATTTATTACATGGTCATTTATAATTCGTTTTACAAACTGGTCTACATACTCAATTAGTTATTTTGGGGCAAAATACATTGCTTGTTTCACTTTATTTTTGAAAACAAGGACATTACTTTACTTTTACCCAAATGATTACGGATTAGCTTAAGCGGATTGAACTGTTAACTACGATTTGGTAGGCACGAATGTTATAAAATAGATCTATTGGGGTGTGACAATCCTCGTTCGGGTGATTAGCTATCACTGGACAAATGAATGTTATACCATGTCGGAGTACGGAACTACACATACATGAGTGTGAACTTTTATCGTGCCTTGAATAAAGTGGCATACACCCAAGTCTGAGCCGCAGTTTCATGAACTTAGAGTAATCGTAATCATTGTTTTATACACACATGAATATTTACATTGCCTTGAATAAAGTGGCAATACATACTTTGAACAATGGTGGTCCAACTATACTTATATTTTTGTGACTATTTGGGGATTAAAATGGTCATGCATACTTTACAACTCTTTGATTTCCAACATTCATATACACATTTTGGTGAACATTTAAGGATTGAAATGGTCATACATACCTTATAAAACTTTGGTTCAACGTTTATACTTACAAAAACCTATGAACTCACCAACTTTATGTTGACACTTTTTAAGCATGTCTTTCTCAGGTGAATTAGATGCTTGGTTTATATGATGCGCATTGGAGTCTAAATAATTCAAGATTTACTTCCAAACGACACAGTTAGAGGTCGTTCTCTCATGACTTAAGCAATGGTATTATGAAGTAACGCTCCCGAACAATATTCTGATGCGTCCCAATTTAGGGGTGTTATAGAATTGATCATACGCGTTTTCTTATGAACTCTAGGCGCTGATACGCCGTATCTTCTTTTCTGAATACGGCGTATTGAGTCAGAAATAAATATCTTCAAATATCATCATTTTAAGCTCCAAAATGTGCGCCTTTTAGCTTGTCTTCACAAAACACTCCGTAATTACTACAAAAAACAAATATAAGCAATTAAGAATCAATTCTTGCAATAATTAATAACAAAATGGGTAAATTTATTTGGATAAATGATGGTAAGAAATGTAATGTTATTTGATGTCACACGGGTATGCGAGACTAACGGCTGCAACAGACCGATGACCCCAAGGGCTATTTTTGTAAATTTCTAAAAAATAATTAAGTTGATGTTCGTTAAGTAATGAATTACTTAACAGTCGTTAGTGGGGGAAGGGGGTATTTTGTAAAATCTTTAAAGTGAGGGTAGTTTTTATAGTTTGCCACATAGTGTGAGGGGCAATTTCGTAAATACCCAAGGGGCTGTTTCGTAAATATTAGCGGGTTGCGGGCAGGTTTTTGGTACGGGCGAGCGGTTTGCGGGTCGGGTAAACGGGGCGGGTTATATGAGGGTGATTTTCCGATTGGGCGGGTGGGTACCAGGTCGAGTATACCCGGTGGGTTGCAACCGGGTATCTTGGTAATTGTATAGAGTTATAATTCTTTACAACCCTTTTAAACTAGAAACTCGTCTTCATTAACAATTGTTCTTAAAAAAAGACCTCTATGGAGAAGCTTGCAAAAGCTGCAAAGTCTACAAAAATTAAAGATCAAATGGTAGTCTTAATGCGTAGACAAGTGGAGAGTGAGTTGAAACTTGAGAAAAAGTTTCGAGAGCTATGTGAGGAGGTGTCAAATGTTGTTAAAGAAAGGGAAGAGGTGGTAGAGGAGCTTGAAAGATTAAGTGGTAACCATGTGGCAAAGGAAAGTGCTCGTTTATTGAGACCTATACAGAGGCATGATATGGAGAAGATGGCTTGTCTCTAGATTATGGTGAATTAATCACATCTTAGTGATCATGAGAAACATATTTTTGTTGGTAATATGAATTTAGGGAATATAGCTTAGGGTTCAGTCTACATGGTTTTTGGTTTGTGGTTTTTGGGTTATTCGTTTGTTGTTTTTTGTTTATGGTGCTTAACTTTAAATGAATATAAATATAGTGTGGATTTTAAGGTTTTCAAATGATTTTTATTGTTTGTTATGCACTTAATCAATTTATCTTTTTATATCATGTTTAATACCAAGTAATTCATAAAGATCATGATTGATAACAAAGAAACTAACACAACTGGTCCTTGTCCTGAAAACATACTTACATGAAGCCATTTCCAAACACACCTTAAACTGATTTAGATAGTTTAACTTGTAGTAGTGAAACTAGTATTGTTTTGGACACTACCTAAATTGACTTAAAAAAGTCAAACTTATCAAAACATATTACTACAACATTCAAAAGTATACAATGCTAAATAAACTGAATGGGGCTTTGGACAGACCCCAAAGACCTCATCAAGGTGTGAAAAAACGTAAGTAATTAACAACATATTAAACAAACATTCAACAAAGATGGAGAATCACATACATGCAAAATACGGAAATGAACTCGTAAACGATAGGATCCTCTTTTTTTTAGATCCCAATCAGAGAATCTCACAGAGAGTCTTTGGATATGATTTTGTATAACTACAACCTTTCCAATAAGTTGATCACCAAAAATGAATCATCTTTCGTTTAACCCAAAACAATACGCAACACCATTAGACTAAATCAACCATGCATCACAAAGTGAGTCATAAATTCACCAGTATAACAATGTACTTAGCCGACCCACACAGAACACCCTTTCCTTATCACGTAATAGTATAATCTTGAGAGCCAATATAATTCTCTACAACAAGAAGCAAACACCGAGACTCCGAACAATTTCCCTTCCCGATGCGATATTATGAGGGACGGTATAATTAGTAACATTAAGGCAAATAGCTACAAGGACTTGTACAATTTTCATTCCAAAATGCAAGCCATAAGGATTTGGTTGGTATGTTAAAAATTAGATGGTCACGTTCCTTCAATATTTAACTTATAAGATATCTCCTATTCACATTTTCTAGCCCAATGGAAGTATCATTCTAATAGATTGCACTATAAAAATTCTCAAAACTGAGAAGTCAAACATTCACTACACAAGCTTCATTGTGCTTCTCTATAGAGTAAGTTGTAGAACCTAAAACTATATCAAAATCACACTTAGAAGAAAAAAGAGAGAAAGATAAGACGTGAGGTGTTGTGAATACAACTCGACTTGTAAAGAAACATAAATGTTTTCTCTTACAATCACTATCCTAACACTCACTCCCACAACCCTTTCATGAGGTGGGAGAGTCCTTTAATAGCACAAGGCGCTCCATACACTTTACCTCATAGGCATGTGTATAGTTTACACTAATATGCTCCCGTATACTCGAACTTTGACTATTTCACTAACTATTACACCTTAACAAAATGACTATCTATTACAAGGCACGTAATCGATAAGGATCATCACTTAACTAAAACCTGAAATTCTAAAAATCTCCCCCTAAGGGCGATTATTGCGATCTCTCTAGATTACCCATTAATGATCAACACTTAATTCGTAACAAAATTCCCCTAAAGGGGTGACCTAGAATTCTCTCTTTGTGACCTTGATTTGATATTTGCACAATATAAGTGAAAACATACAAATACAATGTATTTTTGGTACGTTTTTTGTCATTTAAGTCCGGTTTTAATGGAAAGTGGTATGTGTAATTAAGCACATACCTGTAATGCAATAACTTTTTTAACTAAGATGTACTAACTTTTTTAACTGTAATGCACTAACAGAATACATTGTGATATAGTAACATTTTTAACTGAGATGTACTAACTTTTTTAACTATAATGCACTAACAAAATACATTGTGATGTAGTAACTTTTTTAACCGAGATGTACTAACTTTTTTAACTGTAATGCACTAACAAAACATATTGTGATGCAGTAACTTTTTGTTAGGACTTACGAGAGTAAAGGTCAAAGTTCTGCCATGAAAAAGTCAAAGTACTGCTAAATGAAAGATCAAGATACTGTCTGAGTAGAAGTGAAAAGTCAAAGTACTGTCGTTATTATAGGAACTATAAAGTTTAAACGGTTGTTTTAGCATTTATCTTGTAACAGTTATTAGTGATAAGAATCAATTAGTATTTGAGTTATTCAGGGACTGTATACCTACTAGTGGTTATCCTTATGTTTATAAAAGGACCCCTGGGAAGGCTTTAGAGAAGATAACAAAAATACACGAATCATTAGTATTGTATTGTTAGGGATCTGCAACTTAGGCAGATTCAAAAGGTTTATAATAGAAATCGTTTAAGAAACTATTGTGTGTTCTTCTTGATATTGTTAATTAGTTTCCGCATAATTAACAATATTATATCAGTGTTACATTGCTACTGAATTGAATTTATTCAAGGAGGTAACATCCTTTACAGGTTAAAGGGTTAGTATACTAAGGTACAACGATCCTACACAACTCAGCCAACAACCATTCAGAATGCGGTTTTGAGAGCGGGTATACTTACGGATGAGGCAATTAGTTGTGGAACGTTTTCAAAAGGTAGTGAAAAGAGGAAGGTAAATGATAAGGGTGCTAAGTCTGGAGGGTCTTAGAAAGATAAAAAGAAGGCGAAGGTAGGGGCAGGATTCGTGGCAACAGCTCCTTCAAGAAATGAATATGTGAGTTACCCTAGGTGTACCAAGTGTAACACCCACCATATCGAAGGAGGAAGCTGTAGAGTGTGTTTCAACTGTCAGAAACCTGGACATTTTGCCAAAGATTGTCGGGAACCTAAACGTGCAGTTCCGGTAAATACGATAAGGATGAATCATAATCAGAGGGTTTGCTATGAGTGTGGAAGCCCTGATCATCTAAAGTCTACCTGTCCTAAGTTGGGCCGAGCACCTGGACAGGCGGGAAATCAGTTGGTTATAGAGGGAAATCATGACAGCAGAAACAATGGGAATGCAGTTCGAGGAAGGGCTTATAATGTGAACATGAATGCGGATGAGGCCTCGCGGGACCCTAATGTGGTGACGGGTACTTTCTCTTTAAATAACCATTTTGCTACAGTACTTTTTGATTCTGGAGCTGACTTTAGTTTCATATCTACTGAATTTGCGTCTATGCTAAATGTGAAACCTAGAATCGTAAACCCCGGTTATGTGATAGAGATAGCGGATGGTAAAAGGGTAGAAGTCAATAGGGTTATCTGTGATTGCAAACTAGAACTAGGAATAGACTTGATACCGTTGGGTCATGGGAGCTTCGATGTGATCGTTGGTATGGATTGGTTATCTCGTAATAAGGCCGTAATTGTGTGTCATGAGAAGATGGTTGAAATACCTTTAGAAGGTGGTGAAGCACTTAGAGTCCACGGGGAGCGTGCGTTAGGGTTAGACAAGACCTTAATGAACGCTAATGTAGGAGAACCAAAGATGAATGAAATTCCTATAGTGCGGGAGTTTAGTGATGTGTTTCCGGAAGATTTGTCGGGTCTACCACCACAAAGACAGGTCGAGTTTCGTATAGAATTAGTTGCGGGGGCGGCGCCCGTAGCAAGGTCTCCTTACCGTTTAGCACCTTCAGAAATGCAAGAACTGTCTGGGCAGCTTCAAGAGTTGCAAGACAAGGGTTTCATTCGACCTAGTCATTCTCCATGGGGTGCACCTGTGTTGTTTGTTAAAAAGAAGGATGGCTCTTTTCGTATGTGTATTGATTATAGGGAATTAAACAAGTTGACTGTTAAAAACCGATATCCTCTCCCTAGAATCGATGATTTGTTTGACCAGCTTCAAGGTTCTCGTTACTTTTCTAAAATAGACCTTCGTTCGGGGTATCATCAACTTCGTGTTCATGAGGAAGATATTCCAAAAACCGCATTTAGAACCAGATATGGGCACTTTGAATTTACTGTTATGCCTTTTGGATTAACCAATGCCCCAGCAGTTTTCATGGACCTGATGAATCGAGTCTGCAATTTTTAGTGTGCAATCAGATCCGAAAGTGACCAGTTTGTAAGTTTGATTTTCAAAGGTATACTTATGCATTGAATGGATGCATGGGCTTCTGAGGGAACTTAATATACACATGTGGGGTCATGTGTGAATTTTTGTGGGAATTATGGATGCGTTTTGGTATGGGTTTTGGGTCGTGCAAGTTGGGTAAAAATTCTGCATTTGAGCAGAAAGTTGTAAGTGTTTAAAATAAAAGTAAAAAGTAAATAAAAGATATAATGAAGATATAAAATGATGGTAGAGAGTCTTTACATATAGTATAGATGATATTAGTCCCATCATTAGGGTGTTAATATTGGATTAAGTTTTAGCTATACCGATGAACATGAGCTTTTATTGTGTATAGTTTTTAAGGAAGGAGTTTGTGTTACTTGTAGCTGCGCGATCAGGTGAGTTTCATAGTCCCACTTTTACTTCGTTTTAAACTTGGGATGGAAATGATGCTAGTATGAAAATGTTTTAATTACTGTGATAATGTGTTTAAAGTGATGCATGGACTTTATGTGGCTACTATATGTGTTATGTGCTACATGTTTGTGATGTGATATGCTCCATGGCTTAGTGATCAATTGGAGTGGGTTTTGTGGTATGCTCCATGGCTTAGTGATCAATTAGAGTGGGTTTGCGGTATGCTCCATGGCTTTGTGATCAATTGGAGTAGTTCTGCGATAGAGACGTCTCTTAATCGTGTGAATGACATTGTTGTGGATTGGATTTGAATGGTTTGTATGATAGCTTATATGGTAGTCCATTTATTGTCATGTAGTGTTTTCATTTATCACAGTAATGATTTTAATTGGTTTTATATCGTGTCTTAAACCTATGACTCTCACCAACTTTATGTTGATGTTTTGAGCAATCATTTTTAGGTTATTTCATTTTGAGACTAATGAATGCCCATGAAATGTGGCTAGAGAGACCTTAGGATTGGCTTGTGGAGTTCTTCTTATTTTTTTTATTTAGACTTACGTTCTGCTGGATAATTTAAGTCTGGGATTGATTTACTTTTTTTTTTTTATGTGGTTTATGCATTTTGCGTGTAAGACATTACTTAATAATGAAGACTCCTTTAACTTGTGTTGGGTATTGTTAGACACATAGTGGTCCCCCAGTGATTATTTTCTTTTCCTTTTAGTATCTCTATAGTAGACGCCATTGTGTTGTAATGATATCCATGAAGTTCCACCTCGTGCTTCCGCCTTGGCGGGGTGTGACATTATTCAACTCCCGGTAATCGAACTACATTCTGAAAGATCCGTCCTTTCTTTTTTGACAAATAAGAAAGGAGCTCCCCAATGCGAGTACAGGTCGGATAAAAACTCGATCTATAACTCTTGAAGATTGGGTTAGATAATTCCTCATTTCTAAAGGAGCTAATCTAATAAGGTGCTCGGGCTACATGTGCTGTTCCTAGAATTAAATTGATTTGGAATTCTACTTGGCGAATGGGAGGAAGGCCAGGTAGATCTTCAGGAAAAACTTCTAGGAATTCTCTAACTAATGGGATATCTTCTAGTCTTTTCTTGCCTGACTTCTTTTCCATTACTTGGGCTATGAAAACTTGACAACCTCGGGATATATATCTTTGGGTTTTTATACAGGATATGAGATTTAATTCGGTGTTTAACTTCGGATCAACCTCGAATATCAAAAGTATCACCCTTTGATTGGGATGTGGACGACTTTCTCGGCATAGATAATTCTAGCATGATACTTGGATAACCAATCCATACCAATGACGTCGTCAAAACTACCAAGTTTGATTGGGATAAGATCAATTTTGAAAGGTTGGTTTAACAAAGTCAGGGTGCAACCCTGAATAACGGTGTTTGTGCTTACTAGGCTTCCGTCAGCCATTCGATATTGTAATAGGTATCTATTGTAATGGGTGAAATATTTAGCATAGAGGCAAGAGATATGGATACGAAGCTTTTATCGGCTCCAGAATCAAATAATACTTTAGCTAGATGTTGGTTTAGAAGGAACATACCCGTGACTATGTTCGGGTCTTGGTGAGCATTCTTATCCCTTATCATGTAGGCTCTTCCCTGGGCATTGTTGTTGGTGGTCTTTCGGCACTGATTTTCATAATGCCCTTTCTCTCCACAGGCATGACAAGTAACTGTCACCGGTAGCAGATTACTTCCAGTGGCTGTCCCTTTTTTTCTACAGTTCTTGGTCAGATGGCCCACCTTGTTGCAAGTATTACACTTAACAATGCAAGGTCCTATGTGATGCAGAGTGCATTTCTTACATAAAGGACGGTTTCTGGTATACCCATTGTTTTCAGTTAGAGTGACAGCATAAGACCTAAAGGTTTCCTGTCTTCTGTTCTATTGTGGTTGGTGATTATTGTAGCGGTTGTTGGTGTTAGTGTTACGGTAGTTGTTATTGTTGAAAGTTCTTCTGTCGTCAAACTTTCGTTTGTGATCACTTGATACTTGCACCCGGATGGTGAATTGTTACCTGATCCATTAGCCTCTAGGCTATGTTAATGGCTTCCTATAGAGTTTGAGGTTTAGAAGCGGTAACCTTCCCTTCAATACTTCGAGGCAATCCCCCGATGAAAACTTCCATCATTTTCTCAGAATCTGACACCATAGTAGGACACAAGGTTGCCAATTCCTGGAATCTTCTCACATATGCCTTGAGATCATTCCCCTTCACAGTCAGATGGTAAAATTCGTCTTCCGTCTTCTAGACCTCAGTTCAGGGACAATACTTCTTTATTAAAAGCTTATTGAATTCAACCCAGGTAATCTTGTAAGCTTCTTCTATCCTAATAGGTTAGACAAAAGAATTCCACCAGTATAGAGCTTCTCCAGTTAAAGTACCAGTAGCAAACTTCACCTTGCAGTCTTCGGTATAGTTGCTACGGGAAAACACTAATTCAGTTCGCTCAAACTAGCGGATAAGACCAACAGCTCCTTCTGAACCTTTGAAGTTGATAGGTTGGCAGCTCATGAACTCTTTGTAGCTACACTGTCTTGCTATAGGAGCTTCTCTTGGTCTGGTGGTATTATCATTATTTGCCATGTTAGCAGCTTGTGCTTCAAGAGATGCGGAAACACTATCAGCAACTAGTTTCTTGATGGCAGCCTGAGTCATGGCTAATGCTTCAGATGTTGATGTCCTTTTGGGAGGAATTCTATCAACATAAGACAACACGTAATAAGAATGATATCACAAGTCTTAAAATGCTTAAAATGCAATGCTTATTTTTGAACTTTAAGCATTTTTAACAATAGTGATATTGAAATCATAAATACTTATTTGATATGGATTCTAACAAGCATCTGATTTATTAGAAGTCACGGTATGATTCATAATGATGATGATGGGGATAATGATGCATATTATTAAATTTCTTGTGTATCGTTATCTCCAGGGTTGGATATAGGATGAATAATATAAATCGGTAATATGAAACAACAAGGTATAACGGGATCACCATTGTATTATATAATTAACAACTTGCCTTTGTACTGTACATAGTCAAAATTTGAAAAGTGTTGTTATTTATACCACACATCCCGTGGTTAGGTTAAAAGCTATAACTAGTGCTTAATCTAGTAGTCCGATGGTCCTTCCTGGCTGTTCTTGTGTTCATAGATTGCATCCAGAAGACTTTACTTATCTGCTTGGTGACGAACCGGAATTTCTTCGATGATTTGTTCTAGATTAGCAATCCTGAAGCGAGCCAGAGTAATCTTGTTGTTATTTACCATTTGCTTTCTTTGAAGTTTAGCAATTTAAGTGCGAGACTCTCAGAGTTCAGCTTCCAGATTGTCAAAATCTTATTGTATGATCACCCGGCCATTTCCAATACCTTCTATTTTGTCTTATATGTGCTCAATGCGGTCGAGGGAGAGTTCATTTAGGTGATTTAAAATTTCCTCAATTTGCTCCTCGTGACGTTCTAGACTTGTCTTACGAATGCTTGAAGACTTTGACAGAATGGATGTAGAACAATTATTCAGGTTAGTTAAAGAGAGATGCAGTACTACAGCACCAGAATGTTATGATCTTATGCTTTGGGGAGATCTTCATACTTTGTTTGAGCCTGATAAAGATGATGAGATTTGGAGAGATCAACATGAGTACAATCGCTAGAGATTGTGTGATTTTTGTGGCATTCATATTTTGTTGATGGACAATGGATTGGCAATCCATATGTTAACAGAAAAGAAGTATCCCCTGAGCCAAGAGATGCTGTCAAAGATGTTGAGTAAAAGGTTGGAAGTAGATCATGAAAGTTCCCAGGCTTTTGAACTCCTTAAATTCATAAGAGCTCAAGTGCAGAAATGACAAAAGTGTTTGAAAGAATCATCAGCAGAATGAGAAGACTAGAAGACTTTATTCAAAAGAAACTTGTTGATTTGAAGGACAATCACAAGTTTATGGGAGGATTGTTAGGAATAAATCTTCTTGTGACTTAATACTGCCAACAGTACTAAAGGAGTTAGTACTGCCAGTATAAAGTTAGTACTGCCAAAGAAACTTAATACTGCCAAGTGAAGAAGTTTGTATTGCTAATGGTCAAAGCTGATGATATGAAGATAAGAATGCATGGAGAGCATTTCGGGATGTTTAGTTTTGAATTGTAACTGTTCCTAATAGATAGGCAGATATATGTGTAAAGGGTTCCTTGTATTTCTATAAAAGGAGATCCCTAGAGTAGTAAAAAAAAATATAGAACTTTAAGAGATACACTTAGAGAGATTTTGTATTTGCTTCAAGGTTGTGTAACCCCAGTACTTAGAGAGTACTCGTATTAGTTATAATATTGGAGCAGTGATCTTTTTGTTTATTGTTTGTGAGTGATTGTTACTGTTTCATTAATACACTTCTCTAGAGTATCAAAGTGTAGTTTCCGCATACACTTTGATATATTCACAAAGTCTCAATCTTTGTTATTTTGGATTCTCCAAGGTAACAAACTCTTTATATTCTAAAGAACCGATCAAGGCGTGGGATCAACATTTAACGTCTTTTATAGCATATCTAATCCACTCACCCATTTCACTTCTCATCATCTATATCAGTATCACATTGACTTATCCATTTAATGTCTTAGTATGTATGTCGATCTCACGTCGACTCATCCGTTTAACGTAATTCAAGCAGTACTTTCAGTTCCAAGACTATGCTTTATGGGAGGTGATAGAATATGGGAATTCATGGGTACCTATTCCTATTACAGCGCCAGAATCAGGTCCATCAACTGTATTAAAGATGACTGTGCCTTCAACTACTGAAGAAAAGATCTGCAAGAAAAATGATGTCAAAGCAAGAAGTCTTCTCCCTTTATGGTCTTCCAAATGTACATAGTCTTACTTTTGACAGTATGCTGATGCTCATCTATGGTTATTGCCTTATTAAGCTAATTTTGGAGGAAATGATGCTACAAGAAGACACAAAAAAAGGCATTATTGAAGCAGATTATGAGAACTTCAAAGCTACAAGTCAGATTCTTTGGACTCTATCTTTACAGGCTTCAAAAGCTTGTTAGTAGATGGCATTCTTGGTGTTGGACTTATCAAGAGGATTTAAATGTTAAGTTTTTGAGAAGCTTACCTTCAGAATGGGATACTCATGTAGTTGTCTGGATGAACAAACCCGACTTTGAAACCATGGGTTTGGATGATTTGTACAACAATTTTAAAATTGTTGAGCAAAAGGTTAAGAGAACTGTTGCTGCTAATAATGATGACAAAAACTTGGCATTCCTAACCACTACTAGTACTAGCAGTACTAACTCTATTAATACTGGTAACACTGGAGTTAGTACTGGCAACTCCAAAGTTAATACTGCTAGTGCTGAAACTAGTACTGCTAGTTTTAGTGATGCCACAGCTTATGCCTTTCTGTCCTCTCAACCACAAGGATCTCAACTTGTTCATGAAGACCTCGAGCAAATTCATGATGATGATTTAGAAGAGATGGATCTAAAGTGGAATATGGCATTGTTAAGCATGAGGGCAAGGAAGTTCTATCAGAGAACTGGAAGGAAGATAATCATCGATGGAAATAGTACTGCTGGATATGACAAAGCCAAGGTAGAATGTTTCAACTGTCACAAAATGGGACATTTTGCTAGAGAATGTAGAGTTCCAAGAAGCAAAGACAATAGAAGTTGGAACCAAGGGAACTCCTCAAAGACTGTAAGGATTGAAGATGCCTCTGAAAAGGCAATGTGTGCTATAGATGGTGGTGGTTTTGATTGGAGTGATATGGCAGAAGATGAAATCCAAGCAAATATGGCTCTCATGGCTTTTTCTGATTCTGAGGTATCTTGCTCTAAATCTTGTGTGCTAAAATATGAAGCTCTTAAAAAACAATATGATGATTTACTAGTTAAATTAGATGATACAGCTTTTAAAGCATCTACATATAAAAGAGGGCTGTCAATTTTAGAAGCACAAGTAGTTAAATATAAAAGAATCTGAGTTTGGTTTTCTGAGAGATTGCATTGTTGAAAGAAGTGTAGGGCCATAAGGATTATTCTATGGGGATTAGTAAGACTGAACTTGAAAAGTTATGGAAGAAAAAAAGAGGGTTGATTTAAGCTAGCCAAAATTGAAAAAAATTCATCTAAAGACTTAGATGATGTGTTAGAAGTCAGGTAACTGCAAAAGCAAAAGGGTTTTGGCTACAATGCTGTCCCTTCACCTCATCCATTAATTCTTAACAACCAACACTTTAGATTTGTCTTACTCAGGTCTTGAGGATTTCAACAACCTGAGATAAATTGGTATGGTCCTAGGGATTCAAGTTCAAAATCAACAAATGCTTGTAATAGAGAGTCAAATAATTCTAAGGAGAATATTGATGACTCATTCAACACAACCAACCAAGACTGTTATTGATCTAGCACTGCTGAGCCTAACTTAAGGATCGATATACCTCATACCATCTCTCTGCGCCTCCCTCTGACACACAGCTCGAGCCGAGACAAATATACAACTTAATGTTAGGTTAGAAGAACCTAAAAAGGCTAGTGAGAATACTGATGCCCCAATAATTGAAGATTGGGTGTCAGATGATGAGGAAGATGTTGAGTCTACCCCAAAAGTAGAAAAGATAATACCTACTGCTACTAAGGAAATGTCTGTTAACACTGTCAAACCAAGTAGAAGAACAGTTAGGTATGCTGAGATGTATAGGTCACAGAGACCTAGGGGGAATCAAAGAAGTTGGAATGGTCAGAAAACTGATCAATTAGGATGTAACTTTGTTTTTAATAACAAAGCATGCTTTATTTGTGGTGATTTTGATCATATTCAATATTATTGTCCTAATGCTTATAAACATATGGTTCCTAGAGCAGTCTTAATGAAGACTGGCCTGAAAACTGTCAAAAATGCAAAACCTCTTAGTACTGTTAGGTCTGTCAACACTGCCAGACCTGTTAGTACTGCTAGGTGTGTTAATACTGTTAGGTCTCATAATACTGCTCACCCAAAAACAACAGTTTCTTGTGCTAGGCCAAAGACTCATTTTCAAAATCAAGCACAAAGGCCCTTTTTCAAGAATACAGCATTAACAAACAGGTCTAATAATCAAAATATTAATACTGTTAGGCCAAATGTTAATACTGTTAGGGAAAGGGGATTTAATGCTGTTAAGCCCTCAGCATGTTGGGTTTGGAGGCCTATCAAACCCAATGGTGCATCATTAGTTTTTAACAAATATAATTACATTGATGCACGAGGCAGATCCAAGTCAGTAATGGCTTGGATCCCCAAATGTAACTAACTTCATAAGCTTTTGTGTGCAGAGCAATTCCCAACTAAATGAAAAAGGATTTGTGGATAGTGGATGCTCAAGGCACATGTCTGGAAACATAGCTCACCTTTCAGATTTCAAAGAATTTGATGGAGGTTATGTTACTTTTGGTGGAGGTGCAAATGGAGGAAGAATCACTGGTAAAGGTACTATAAAAACAAATAACCTTGATTTTGAAGATGATATCTTTGTTAAGAGTTGAAGTTTAACCTTTTTAGTGTTTACAAATGTGTGACAAAAAGAACCTATGTTCTGTTTAACTGATTCTGAATGACTTAGTTCTGTCTCCAAATTTTAAGTTGCCTGATGAAAAGTCAAGTACTCTTAAAATTTCCTAGACAAACAACCATGTACAGTTTTGTTATGAATAAAGAGTTATAACAGTTGGTTTAAACTTGTCTAGTTGCAAAGAGCTAACGGAGGAATCAATGTTGTGCATAGAAGACTGGTCATGTCAATTTTCAAAAATATCAATAAACTTGTCAAAGATAATCTTTGGAGAGATTTACCTTAAAAGATTTGACAAATAATTCAAACCTGTGTTGCCTGTCTTAAAGGCAAGCAACATAGAGCCTCTTGTAAGACCAAGGCCTTTAGTCCTTCTACTAAGCCATTATTTATGCTACATATGGATCTGTTTGGTCCAACTTTTGTGAGTAGTTTATTGCATAAAAAATATTGCTTGGTAGTAACTGATGATTATAGTAGATTTTCATGGGTTTTCTTTTTAAGAACTAAGGATGAAACTAGTGAGATCCTTAAAAACTTTATCAAAGAGATAGAAAACCTAGTGGATAAGAAAGTCAAGATAATCAGAAGTGATAATGGGACTGAATTTAAAAACCATGTGATGGATGAGTTCTGTAGAGAGAAAGGTATCAAGAGAGAATATAGTGTAGCAAGGACACCTCAACAAAATGGTGTAGCTGAGAGAAAGAATAGGACTCTTATTGAGGCTGCTAGAACAATGTTAGCAGATTCTAAGTTACCTACAACATTTTGGGCAGAAGCAGTTTCTACTGCTTGCTATGTACAAAATAGGGTATTAGTTGTCAAGCCTCATAATAAGACTCCTTATGAACTCTTTAGGGGTATTAAACCAGCTATAGGATTTATGAAGCCATTTGGATGTCATGTTACAATTCTTAATACCTTAGATAAGTTGGGCAAGTTTGATGGCAAATTGCATGAAGGTTTCTTTGTTGGGTATTCTTTAAGTAGCAAAGCTTTTAGGGTATACAACATTAGAACCAGGAAGGTACAGGAAAACTTGCATGTTGGGTTTCTAGAGAATAAACCTATGTTGGAAGGGAATGGTCCAAAGTGGTTGTTTGATCTTGATTCTCTAACCCAATCCATGAATTATGTGCCAGTGGTTGCAGGGTCTAGCTCTAATGTTTTTGCAGGTACAAAAGAAGTTTCTGAGTCAAGCCCACCATATCAACAAGATCAAGATTGTATTATCATGCCAATTTGGAAGGATGCTTCATACTTTGAAGATACTTCACTCAAATCTGTTGCTGATGCACAAATACAAGATCAAGATGTGGGTCATGATGATTGCTGTTTTCAGGATGATGGCTTTGATGAAAACCAAGTTAATACTGCCAGTCCACAGGTTAATACTGGTAGTGGAGATATTAGTACTGCTACTCCTGAGGTTAATACTGCTACTTCTGATGGATTGATGGGACCAATTCCTCCACCTGAAGACACACATGAGGAGGATCAAGGCATTGATTTGGGGAATCTTTCACCATCTTATGCAGTTTCTTCCACTCCTCATACAAGACTTCACAAGGATCATCCAATTGATCATGTGATTGGAGATGTGCAGTCTTCTGTTCAAACAAGAAGGATGACAACTTCTCATTCTGAGCTAGGATTTCTAAGTGCCATTTATGAAGGAAAGACTCACCAGGACTTACATACATGCCTTTTTGCTTGTTTCTTATCTCAAGAAGAACCAAAGAGAGTGTCTAAAGCTCTTAATGATCCTGCATGGGTAGAGGCAATGCAAGAAATACTCTACAGTTCAAGTTAAAAATGTATGGATCTTGTTGATTGGCCTAAGGGACATAGGGACTATAATTATTAAAAGCTATTGGTACAAAGTGGGTCTATAGAAACAAGAAAGATGAGAGGGGAATTGTTGTCAGGAACAAAGCACGACTTGTTGCCCAAGGCCATACACAAGAAGAAGGTATTGACTATGATGAAGTGTTTGCTCCAGTGGCTAGAATAGAAGCTATAAGAATATTTCTGGCATATGCTTCTTTCATGGGTTTCACTGTCTACCAAATGGATGTCAAAAGTGCTTTTCTATATGGTCAAATTGAAGAGGAGGTGTATGTATGTCAACCTCCAGGTTTTGAAGATCCTGACCATCCTGATAATTTAAAAAAGGGGTTTTTTATTAACTTGTTTATAAAGTTGTGAAAGCACTCTATGGACTTCATCAAGCACCCAGAGCTTGGTATGACACATTGGCCACTTATCTTTTGAGCAATGGATTTCAAAGAGGAAAAATTGATCAAACTTTGTTCATCAAAAGTCAAAAGGGGCACATACTCCTTGTTCAAATCTATGTAGATGACATCATTTTTGGTTCAACCAAAAAGGAGCTTTGTGATGAGTTTGAGAAACTTATGAAGGATAAGTTTCAGATGAGTTCTATGGGAGAACTCACTTTCTTTTTGGGGTTGCAGGTTCAACAAAAGAAGAAAGGCATATTCATTAGTCAAGATAAATATGTCCATGAAATCCTAAAGAAGTTCAACTACACAGATGTAAAGTCTGCCTCCACTCCCACTGATTTGGAAAGGCCCTTGGTTAAAGATGCAGATGCTGATGATGTTGATGAACATCTCTATAGATCCATGATTGGATCTTTGATGTATCTCACAGCATCAAGACCAGATATCATGTTTGCAGTTTGTGCATGTGCAAGGTTTCAAGTTTCCCCAAAAACTTCCCATCTCTTAGCTGTCAAAAGGATTTTTAGATACCTCAAAGGCAAACCATCTCTAGGCCTTTGGTATTCTAAGGATTCTCCATTGGAGTTAGTTGCTTACACTGACAGTGATTATGCTGGGGCTACACTTGATAGGAAGTCAACCACTGGAGGTTGTCAATTTTTGGGAAATAGGTTAATCTCTTGGCAATGCAAGAAACAAACTGTGGTTGCACCTCTTACAACTGAAGCTGAATATGTGGCTGCTGCAAGTTGCTATGGACAAGTACTCTGTCCTAATCCATTTGCTTGATTATGGGTAAAATTTTATGAACCTGTTATTTATATTGGACAACACCAGTACTTTGTATATGAAAATCCTGTCAACACTCTAAAACAAAACACATAGAGATTAGGCCTCACTTATAAGAGATTGTAATTTTAAAAAAATTACTAAAAAAGTTGATTCAAATGGCTAAAATTGTACTCAAACTTAATGTAGTGATCTTCTTACAAAAGGTTTTGATGCTGGTAGATTTCAGTACTTGGTTTCAAGTATTGGAATGCTTAATCCCTAAAGCCTATTTAACACCCCCAAAGTTCACGCAGCGGAATATACGACATTGGGTGTTAAATCATAGCACAATTACACAAGGATATAGAAAACGACTCAAAAAGAGGCGTTTAAAACATTGTTCCATTTGACTGTAATTTCGAGTAATTTCCAACACAGGGCCACAGAACACGTTACCAAATTCATGACATAAGTTTGAAAAAACATGGTAATAAAAAAAGGGGGGGGGGGGGGGGGGTGGGCTTATAAAAAATGGAAACGAAAGTACGAGGTCTTAAAAACTCTAGCGCAGACTCCTCGTGCTTAGCGACCTTCACCCTTGGTTACCTGAGATAAAACATGCTTAAAAAGTCAACAATAATGTTGAGTAAATCCATAGAGTTTGTAAGAGTTAAAAGAGACACAGATTTTGTTCATTGTGATCTTGTTGTTCGACGAGCCATTTATCAAGTTTCTATTGCAATAAGCTCATGACACCGAAGCCTTGACGTTAACACATATCTTGTATGTAAATCACGTTGCCTCATAACTAGGTATTATTGCCTTAACCTAAATTCTAATACAAATTGTCCGGTTGACTGGCGTGTCGAAAGGATTCGATTATACCCGGACAGGGCTGTCAAACCCAATAGATCTATTTATTTGTACTAGCGCTTACCCATTATAGGCAATTAACAGTTCATGATGTGAGGTCTTTTGGCAATAGCTACTCATGCAATTTATATCATATTCGGGTCCAGCATACCATAAAGTTCTTGTGCTCAGTTTATAAAACAAGCATGTATCTCCCTCGCGGGGTTTTATAAATACAGTTAAAAGTTTAAAGGCGAGGCTATGAACTCACCTTGAGCGGACGGTAATATCAAGTAATATAGGAGCTGAAGTAAGACAAATACTCCTAAGAGCGACCTAAAATAAAAGGCGCGACTTAGAAAAACAATCTAATACTTACGCGAGAAAAGATGAAACCAAATGATGACTTTATAAAAGTTTACTTATGTCCGATCTAGCATGGCATTGCATTCAAGTTTTTATTGACCAATTTTACCTAAATTCAAGTGTCCCAATCTGTATGAATATGTCATTCATACCATGTTTTTACTTTACTCTTTACCCGTCAACTCACACAAAATTACTCGCTTTAGTTTTACGTCTAGTGGCTTTTATTTACACATTTCTGAAATCTTCCAACTTTGTTGAATCATAACTCAAAATCCGTAATTCATACGAGTATGAGGCTTTCACCTCCAGAAGGCATTTTGAGTCTACTTTTCAAAAATCCAGGCCTCACTGTCCAGGGGGTCAATGATCCTGTGTGAAATTACCATTTTACCCTTCTATGTCAAAACAGTTTATTTTCTGAATATTTCCACTCCACGAAAAAGACCATAAATAAAAATCTATACATGATACTAAATGTGAGGGACCACTTGGAGATGGTAGCTATAAGTGTCTCTTCTAACTGGGAACACCTTTTTATTTCAGATAAGTTAGTGCAAAATATGCGGTTATACCCGTTTCAAACTGAGTGCAAAAATTGGACCTTGTTTTAGTAGAATTGGCCGTATCTAGCTCATCGGAGGGATACGGCTCTATCCAATTAACCACCATATTTCCTTAGACACTACCAACATCAATATTAAATTTATAGGTACCTATATACTCATAATATTTCGTATACATTCTGTTTTGTTCTGATGTAAAAACAGTTTTCATAACTCTATTATAATCCAACCAAACATCATTTTATTCTCTTTAAAAATTTTAAACACCATGCGCCCATAACTAATGATTAGACACATAGTAAACATAAATAACATTAATATGTCAGAATCTAACATCCATTTGCATGGTCCAAAAACGAATAAAATTGAGAAATAAAGAATAGGATCTTATCTAAGGGTGGATTTGAGCTAGGAATCTAACAAACAAACACTCTCTTTGCTAGGCGCTGGTTCCTAAAAACCAATGCAACCCTTATTCCAGCGAATAGAACACTTACTTAGCCCTAAAAATATCACCAAGTAAACGTTCCCAATAATAACCCAATCAATGGCTTCATGAATCACCAAGAAAACTAGTTCCTACACCTTCAAATCTTCAAGAAACTTCACAAACTTTGCAAGGAGGCACACCAAAATTTGCAAGCAACTTATGAATGGTGTTGTGATGCCTAAAAGGAGTAGAAAAATTTTGTATAATGAGGGTGGTGGTGGTGGTTATTTCGGCAGCAAACAAGAAGGGTAGAGGGATGGGAGTTTTGGAGATAGAAAGTTTTTGCATGTATGGAGAAGTGGAGTAGTATGATTAGGTTTTATGGAAAAATAGGAGTGTGTTGAGTGTGGGAAAGGGTGAACCGGCCTAGGGCCTTGGGGTTGTGAAATAATATATATATTTTTTTAGTTATAAGTTTTTAATTAAAGTATATTGTAAGTTTAATTAATTAAAAGGTAAGGTTTAGGTAAAACGCGAGTTTTAAGCAAGAAATTTTCGTAAACGCGAAACACAATGGAAAATAAAAATGGTGTAACTTATAATCATCGGGGAATATTATGAGATTATTAAACCACTTGAGATGCGAAGACGGAATAGATTTCTAAATACGGCTTACGCAAAGCTAAAAATGAGAAAATCTTACTAAATCGGGTAAACGTAAAATTAATAACTCGCTCAAAAATGAAAATAGAAATAAAGCTCGGAGTAAATAGTGACCTTAAATACGGAATGTTACATCCTCCCCTCCTTAAGAGAGCACTGTCCCGGTGCTCGATTCCTCAATCTTGTCTTCTTATTACTCGAGAAAAGATGGGGGTAATTTCTTTTGAAGAAATCTTCTCGCTCCCAAGTGTATTCCGGACCTCGTCTGGAATTCCATCGTACTTTGACAATAGGAATTCGACTTTGCTTGAGCTGTTTCACTTCGCGGTCCATGATTTCTACTGGTTCTTCGATAAAGTGCAATTTGTCGTCCAGTTGAATCTCTTCAAGAGGGATAACCAAGTTTTCATCCGCTAGACATTTCTTGAGATTCGAAACATGGAAGGTGTTATGAATTCCACGGAGTTTATCAGGAAGCTCCAACTTGTATGCCACGGGACCAATTCTTTCTATGATTTTGAATGGCCCAATGTACCGTGGACTCAGCTTACCACGTTTCCCAAAGCGAATTACGCCCTTCCAAGGCGATACCTTTAACATGACCATATCACCCACTTGAAATTCCATCGGTTTGCGTCTAACATCCGCATAACTTTTCTGACGGCTTCGAGCAGTCAACAACCGATTTTTAATTTGCACTATCTTCTCAGTTGTCTCCCGTACCATTTCTGGACCTGTGAGTTGGCTATCTCCAACCTCACTCCAACAAACAGGCGATCTACACTTTCGCCCATATAAAGCTTCAAATGGTGCAGCCTTAATGCTCGCATGATAACTGTTATTGTAGGAGAATTCGACTAATGGCAAATGTCGATCCCAACTACTACCAAAATCAATTACGCATGCCCGCAACATGTCCTCCAGCGTCTGAATAGTCCTCTCGCTTTGACCATCAAAGTGAAATTGTAGTTGCTTTCTATACCAAGATCCTATCGAAGTAATCTCAAAAACCAACACTAAGATGCCTTTGCCTCAACTACAACATATGCTACTAGATAAACCCATTATTTGCATCAACTCCAACTACTATTAGTATTTGACGTCAAAAAGGATATGACATGAAGCATCCATCTAATAAGATTTCTCTGTCACAAGCTTTGAGGCCTTCTTTAGCATCACCTAAACACAAATATACCCTTCTAAAAGTTCTTGTTGGAGACTATGGATTTGGTTCTTTTTGGACATCAATCCTAATAGTTGTGCCTGGATTTTGATTAATTAATTAATTCTTGGGCATATTCTTTAAGAATTGCATATTGATCCTGAAACTTGTTTTCATTTTATCACTTGTAATTCTCTTTACCATAAAAGCTTTCTTCCTTAAAATTCCCACATCAAATTGTTCCTGCATCTGATCTTGAACAACCCTCATAGGAATATCAAGATTAGTTGTAAGTGTTTGTAGAACATGATATGCTAGAAACCTACATGTACATGCTTTTAGTGTTCTAGATTGAAGATACTTATATTCATGATTTAATGTTCTAACCTCCCATATGCGTTCATTAGTGTATGCAAAAAGCATTGTATAAAGACATGGGTATTTGTCTTCTTTTTGATGTTCAATGACCTTTTTACCCTTACCTTTGACTCTTTTTCCTTTGCCTAAAAGAAGCTGATTTCCACTAGTATTATTTTCTCTAATGACTGGACCACATTTGGCCTGTAAAAATACATTCTTGCCCATAACACTATCACTGCCAACAAAACCGTCATAGTTTGGTATTGTCCCTTCACATATAACTCTTACCCTTTCTTTATCATTTTTTATAAGAGTTACCTTTCTCCTAGTTTCAACTGAATGTTTTTAACTCTTCCTTTCACAATTTCTTTATCATTAAATTACTGGCCTAAGTAGAAGTAAAACTTATACGGACAATAGTTTTTTGCCTTGCCTATTCTTCTTAATTCCCTAAGTTGTTCTCTCCTCTTAGGATCAATTCCATCATCTAAGTCACTCTCAAATGAGTCATAATCAATAACATCTAGATCTTGTTTAACAACCTCAACAACTAAACTTAAAGGATTTGTTGTGTCTGGATTGAGAGGAAAACTATTCATACTTACAAGAACATCTACAAACATATGCTCATCATCATCAAACCCTTCATCATCCTTTGGATCATAATCCAAATCCTCTTAATCTTATGCATCACTACCACTTGCATTATTTTATTCTGTGTCACTTTTTTCACTTAGTTTTTATGTTTCATTCTTCCTATCTCTCTCCACTTCTGTGAAATTTCCAATATGACCAACCCTTTATGTCTCACTTACCCTATCACAAGCAACCACATCCTCAACTATTGCTTCTACATGAAGTGTTCTATCCCTCCTAGTGTTTGCATACTAACATATTATCTAGTCAAGATCATCAAAGGGATTAGTCTCTTCTACTGTTGGCTCCTCTAGCAATAATGATGGGGAACTTGTTAGCCTTAAAATATTGAGTCGACAATGGGAGCATCGGTCATTCAACAAGGAAGCTTCGGTCTTTATATTATTCATGTTGTAATAGGCTGGTAACGGTTACCGGGCTCGTTTATTAATCTAATATTGTATATGTTGTGGACTAAAGCCCAACCAAAACCCGAGCCTGGTCCACCTAAGAAACCCTAGGCATCACTTAGTGAGCTAGGAGTATAAATACCCCCCTTCTTTACACAAGGATAAGGGTTGGTTGTTTATTGTATTTATTTTTGTGCAAGAATAATCCACCGCCTTCTTTCTTCCTTCTTTTTTCTTACTTTTGTATAACTCTATATATTTCTCTCTATATTCTTAGGTTTTGTATGATGGTGTAAGTATGTGTTAGGATTAGGTATAATGGTTCCTACATTGGTATCAGTCGCCAAGGGAGAATTTGATAGTGTTTGTGGTTTAAAAACAAGTTTTTGTTCTAAAAAAATTTAGGTTTTGTATTTTTCTTACTTTTAGAAAAAAAATTATAAACATCATTTTTTTATTTTTAGTGTTAAAGATTAGCTTTTGATTGTTTATTAGTTAGTTTTAAAGTAGTTTTAATCAAAAAGCTAAGAGCTTTCATGTTATTTTAGCTTATTTTCCTTTTATTTTGGTACGAAAACCCTTATCAAAATCACGATCAAAAATCATTCTTAAAGTGTGCATGAAGTTTGTATTTTTATGAAAGATTTATGTGTCTACCATAAGTTTACTTAAATATCTTGGATCAAAACACCAAAAAAGTGGTTTTTAAAGTGCTTCTTGAAGACGTGTACGAGTCGTGGTTTCGGAAATATTGGTTTTGGGAAAATTGGTTTCATATATTAGGGTTTTGTATCATCGATTACAGAAATAAATAATCAATGCTTTCGTAAAAAATACTTTGTTGCTACCAAAAAGTCAGTTTCGTAAATGTATGCTTTCATATAAAAGGGGTTTCGTAAAGTACTTTCGTAATACTGGTTTCGTAAGAGTTTATTACAAAACTTTCGTAAATCATTTATTATTAAATCAACTCAACAACTCTTCACTTAAGAATAAAGAAGTGTAACAAATGTCACAGATGACTAATTAGCACAACTGGCTAACGCATAGCAATTTTGCACAATAGACCCATGTTCGAATCTGCTTTCTAACATTTTTTTCCTTACGGAAAAAAGAGGTTTTGTAAAGATTTATTTGGTTACGGTTTCGAATAACTTTGGTTTTGGTTTCGTATTCCAGAGGTTTCAAGTTTCGTAATAGTACTTTCGGTTTTGTAAAACTTTGGTTTCGGTTTCGTAAAATAGTGGTTTCGGTTTTGGTTTCGTAAAATAGTGGTTTCGGTTTCGAAAGACTTTGTTCATGTAATTTGAACTTTCAGAAACAAACCCTTAAAGTGAAAAAGTTTACACCATTAGTCCTCAGTTTCTTAACGATTTGCACAGTTAGTCCTTGTTACCAAGCTACTTAACGACCGTTAACTAAGACAACTCAATTCCTTCATGTCAAATCATTTTTTACCGTTAGTCAAAATTTAACAAGGGATCTAACAACAGTAGTTAAGGATTTAATCTTCATCAACAACACCAAAAATCAACCACAACACAATCTTATCTTCTTAAGATCCGTAATTCATTTCACAACACATCGATTACATGGAAACGAAAGATACTTTTTCTTCGTGTTCAGATCCGGATGAACAAAAGATGCAAAAAATGCAAGACAAGGCAAAAGAAAGTTGCATAGTATCTTTTCGACTACTTCATTCATACCTTAAGGTTCTTTCAAACAGCGACTAAAAGGAACTCGACCTAGTGTGGATTCAAACGGGCATTTGCGACACTTTTTGGTAAAGATGTTCGGACTTTCACAGGCACAATGTTCCAAAATGTGGATCAACTAGAAAAGGAACTTGACAAAGAAGAATTTCAAGAGACTGGATCCATAGATGCTTTTAGAGTACTTAAGACACAGTTTCAACACTTCATCCATTCATGGTTTTGTTTTGATGATGATGATGGTCAAATGACAAGCAAGTACTTTCTAGAATACACTCGAATCGAGGTTTAACAATTCCATGATACACTGATCCAACACATGGAATCTATTAAGAAGTCAATTGAAGAAAGAGCACGACATAAAAGAGAGTATAACAGAAGGGTGAATGAAAGACAACTGCAGACAAAAGAGAGAAAGGTTGATACGAGTAAAGAATTAGATGCTAGTTTAGTTATCACGGAAAACAGTGGGATAGAATTTGAATAGCAGGATACAAGCAGCGGGTCAAGAAATGATGCAGATGCTGATACTGCAGATATCAAACCCGTATATGACGAAGAGCCAATGGATGAGGTACAATTGTCTGCTGAACGGAATGCCATTGCTAATGACCAACAACATGCTTAGCAACCTGAATTTAATAATGAAGAAGGGGTTGACCAGGTAGCTGAACAATGTCATGACAAACGTCCTTTGCTTGCCTCATTAACTGATAACAAGACAACTGAACTATCAAATCAATCTTTAGAGTCTGACAATATTTTTCTCAAAAAGACCTTTGCCTTGTTTCAAAAAGATTTTTCAAAACTAGAAGCACATTGTATTGATCTTGAACTACAATTGCAAAACAATGTTTTAAAATCAGGGCAACATGGTCAATTTTTAAAAGAGAAAAGTAATGAAGCCAAGGTTAACATGACATAGATGATTTTGAAACAATAAACATCGAATTGGAATATAGTGTGGCTACATTACTTAAGGAAAGTGAGACTTTGAAAAAGCATTACAAAGAACTATATGATTCTATCAAAACAACGAGAGCTAAGACTATAGAACAAACAACTTCTTTGATTGCTTAAAATGATGAGTTCAAAGCTCAACTTCAGGAAAATGGGTTTGCAATTGCAACATTAAAAAATGAGTTAAGAAGATTAACAGGAAGTAGCGTGAATACTAAGTTTGCAAAACCATCAATCTTAGGGAAACCAATTTTACATCCACTCAAAAACCAATAAGTTGTTAGACAACCGACTGCGTTTAAATCTGAACGACCTAAATCTTCAAAACCATGGTTTACCTCCCAAGTTGATGTGAAAAACAATTTTCCAAAACCAGTCACTACACATTATTTTCCTAAGGAATGAGAACCTTCTTTTACAAAACCTCATCACGTGATTGCACCTAGCTCGTCTAGGAATAGTTCAAAGAGTGTATCAACTTCGATACTAAAGGAAAATTATGGTTCAAACGACATGATTCACCATTACTATCTAGAACACGCTAGGAAAAAGACACAAGAAAGAGGTAGGAATTCAAGACCTAGTGTGATGCCTTCTGCTAGATCACAATGCATAGCTAATGGTAGCAAACCAAAACCTAGGATCATTAACCAAAAGTCTAGGAATTCGCCTGCATCTAAGAATAGTTGCGTAACAACAAAGACTGTGCCCATAGCAGAACACTCAAGGAATTCTAGAAATTTTTCTGACTCCAAATATTTTGTTTGCTCAACATGTCAAAAATGTGTCTTTAATGCAAATCATGATGCTTGTGTAACAAAATTCCTGAATAGGGTCAACTCACGTGCTAAGGTACCATCTCATAAGATAACAACAAGATACAAACCCGTAGAGCAAATAAGTATTGCTAAGAAACCAGAAAGACAGATCCCTACAGGACATAGGTATTCTATCAAAAAGACTTCCACTATGCATGAGAAAACAATGATACCTAGATCTTGTCTTAGGTGGAAACCTACAGGTAGAATTTTCAAGACTGTTGGTCTTAGATGGGTTCCTACTTGAAAGATATTCACCTCTAGCACAACCAAGGTTGGCATTGAACCCCCAAATAGTTCAAATGAAGATATTACTAACCCATATGAATGCGAACAAACTCTTAATGTCAGTGCAGGTACTCTTAACTTAAGTTCATGTACATCTTTCAATCCTAAAAAGGAAGGACTCAGAGTTTGGTTGCGAAAAAGACTGATATCTCAGAAACCAGGGGTTTAAGAAATTCAAATCTGATGAACAAGAGTAATGACGTTTGATCATAACAGTTCAAACCTCGCACCTCCACGACAAATGACGTCTATTGATAATAACACTTCAGGACTCGCACCCCAACTACAAAAGACTTTTGATCATAACCGTTCAGAACTCAGAAATCACTACCACATCAATGAACCTTCAAGTTTAAAGCTGGTTCTAAATGTTTCTCCTCTAGCAGACAAAACAGATTCGTCACAACAAGAGTTGGATTTTCTATTCAGTCCTTTGTTCGAAGAATACTTCACTGCAAGAAATCAAAGTGTGTCAAACCCTTTCACTCTCTCTGATAATTCTACACAACAAGACACACAACCTACAACGAATGTTCAACCTACAACATAACCAATCACTCTAACAACAATTGTTAATGCTGAGGAAAACAACACTAATCAAGCAGCTGATGCAAAGTTTGTACCTTATGAATTTTTTAATCCATTCTGTACACCGGTACAAGAAGTTGCTGAGTCTTCCTCACGCAATGTTGATAATTCAAATATGCATACATTTTACCAACGTTACCAATCCGACTACCGATGGACCAAAAATCATCATGTAGAATAAGTTCATGGAAATCCATCTAAGCCAGTGCAGACAAGACGACAACTTGCAACAGATCCTAAAATGTGCATGTGCACGCTCACCGTGAGTACTCCAGAACCGACAAACATTAAAGAAGCAATGGCTGATCACACATGGATCGAGGCAATGCAGGAAGAGCTTCATCAATTTGACGAACTCAAAGTCTGGGAACTAGTCGACAACCCCTTTGGAAAGACTGTCATCAAACTAAAGTGGTTGTAGAAGAACAAAAAGGATGAAGACAATACTGTAATTCGCAATAAGGCACGACTTGTAGCTAAAGGATATGTTCAGGAAGAGGGTATTAATTTTAAAGAATCTTTTGCACCAATCGCTCGCTTGAAAGCTGTTAGGATTTTTGTTGCCTACGCTACATATAAATCTTTTCCAATCTACTAGATGGACGTTAAAACAAATTTTCTTAATGGTCCACTGAAGGAAGAGGTTTATGTTGCTCAGCCAGATGGGTTCATTGATCCTAATCATCCAAAAAAAGTCTACAGTTTAAGGAAAGCTCTATATGGATTGAAGCAAGCTCCTAGAGCCTGGTATGATGAACTCTCAAATTTCCTGATGTCCAAAGGTTTTATTAAAGGTATTATTGACCCTAATCTATTCACGATAAGATACGGGGAAGACATTCTACTTGTGCAAATTTACGTCGATGACATTATTTTTGGGTCTACAAACCCAAAATTTTCTAAAAGATTTGAAAACCTGATGCACAGTAGATTTGAGATGTCCTTAAAAGATTTGAAAACCTGATACACACGAAATCCCTTTCGCAAGATAGGTTTGAGTATCTTGTTAGACTACTCGGTATGAGATGTTTGACTCCAGCAGAACTGGAGGTTCTAGCAAAAGAGACTGCTTGTTAGATTTCATCAAACATCAAATTGTAAATATTTTTGAAAAAGAAAATATAAAAATATAAAACCTGTAAAACCAAATACAAAAATATAAAATTTCAAAAAGCAAATACAAAATTAGAAAATACAAAATTATAAAAAGAATCTTCTCGACATGTCTCTTGGAATCGATAACATTTGCGTAACTAGAAATGACGATTAATATTGTCACGGGTATGTAAATGAAGTTCGAGCAAGAGTTCAAAAGTTTCAAAACATGTCATTTCTAATTTTTTTAATGACTTGTAATCGCTCTCAGATTGCAACTCGGACCCCAATGAAAAAGGAGAGTGTACGCATAAGTGCACTTATCCTTGGCATTAGAAGAGAAGTCTTCTAACATGTGGTTTCCAAAAGTTGAACATAATTTTTTAAGAATTTTTCAATGATAATTCAAAATCTTTCAAAATTGTGAGTTCAACACTCCATCCCTCATAAAGTTTTCAAAGACGTTCATTTTAACAAGTGGTTTCATTTTTTATAAATAAGTCAATTGTTGAGGGGGAGTTTTTCGAAAAACAAAGTTTTAATAATTTTGGATACATCGTCTCACGACAATTCTTACGTATTCAAAACATTATCCAAAGTCTCTTAATAACAACTCGGTAATAATGACAACTTAATTTTGAATGTTTGTTATAAGATGATTAACTGTTTGAGCATAATTTTTTAAGAACTCTTCAATGACATTTCATAATCTTTCAAAATTGTGTGCTCAACACTGTCTCAACCTCAATTTCATATCTAATTTATAACTTGGTATCATTTTCTTTGGTTTCAAACATATGTAAAATCAAGGGGGGGTAAAAACAATAAGAGAAATGTTTCAGCATGCCAAGTAAACATTTTTCTCCCCGTAGAATCTTCAAGACAAATTTTAATTACTTGGTATTTCAAAGACTAAGTGAATTAGTATTTAAAAAGGGGAGAAATGTAATTAAAATGTTATCTAGAAAATAATAAGTGATCTAAAGACTCAAAGGTGAAAAGTGCTTTATACTCTTACCCACATGTGCAAAACACTTTCGATTATCGATGCACGTGTGTAGGGGGAGTTTTTCAAATGATGAAACTTTCAAAGTGTCAAATGTTTTTCAAACACTTTGAATGATTTTCAATCAAGGTTTTATGGTTACGATCTTATACCCAACACCATGTTAATTCACGACGATTCTGAAGTCATAAGGTGGTTAGGTTAGGTATTAGTCCTATGATCCAACTAGAAGCGGAGGGATCTACCCAAGGATAATCCATAGTTAAAAATAGCAGTCCTTAGGTATGATTGAAGATGAATGAGAATAAGGGAATAATGCCGACTAAGGTTGAGCTAACACTATAACAATCATAACAAGGTGTTAGTAATGACGTCTTGGTAAGCATTGAAGGGATTAAAGAATGAAAAAAAATGTAAGGATAAAGGGTATAAAGAAAGAAGCCCTCCATACAACTTAAGGCAGAAACCAGGTCAATACATATGTTATCGGTTTTCACAGAGATGAATTCCGGTATTGAAGACAAGACATCATGGACCCAGTGATGCAATGCACAACCCTTCCCAACCATTTGAGTTTCTCTTAAAAGACACCTGTCTCATTTGTCAAGAAGATTAACACAACTTCTATTGACTTTCTCACTCCGAGTTAGTTGGTATTAAAAAAGTGGCAGTCTGCTCCAGCCTCCGATTACTAAAACCAAAACGCACAAATAGAGTCTAAAGCCAAGAGATCAATCTATAAATCTTATTAGGACACATTTCCTGATAAACACGTGTTGTTCAACATCTAGAACACAAGTGTTAACAAAGAGTCCTACGCATTATCCTTATGATTTTGCCAGAACATTTAGAGTGATACTCATTAGTATTCACAATGACGAATGAAAATCCTTCTAGTGTCATCATCAAACAACATTGCGGTAGGTGACTTGTGAGATTCTATATGAATCAAACTTGTGATAAATAGATATCAATTTTGGTCTAGTAAATGAATTGACGACTCGATCAGTAAGATAGTAACTAACTAATTCACTCTGATCGTGATGTCTACTTTGAGACGTTCTGGTAATAAGAACAAGCAAGTACGGTGAATCTAATGCATCTGCATTAGAGGATCTAATACTTCAAGCTGGAAATCCTGTCAAGGAGGTTCTTCTAAATTAAATCTACCTAATCACAAGTCGGTCCTCATGGAACTGGAGGTTACTGCGACCAAATCTCAATGAATAACAAAGCCATATTCATCCATATCTGCTGTTTATCACTAACATTCAAATGCATGTACAAACGATGGTGTTGCAGCCTCACTCTAGCTAAGTCAGATTCATTACCACATGCTCATGCTCAATCGACAAATATAAAGACATGATGAAAGCTCACGTACATGTTACTAAACACTTCTGCGTCTCTGATTTTCAATATCTTCCTTAAAGATATCAAGATGACAATGACTATCAAGGGAGATTATTATCAATCTTTCAAGATGATGAGCATGTTGGTACCAAGATACAAGATCGCAAGATGGCAATGTCGACAAAGATCTTAAGGAGAAAGATTTAAAGATCTCGGATTAAAGACAAAGTCAAAAGGCAATGACAAAGGCTCAATATCAAAGATCACACAGCATGAAGGAACAAGCCTACAACAAAGATAAAGACCAAGACCAAGACCAAGACTCAAGAGCTCAATGACAACATAAACTTAATGACCTTACTTCGGGAGAGATTGTTAGCCTTAAAATATTGAGTCGACAATGGAAGCATCGGTCATTCTACAAGGAAGCTTTAGTCTTTATATTATTCATGTTATAATAGGCTAGTAACGGGTATCAGGCTCGTTTATTAATTTGATATTGTATACGTTGTGGGCTAAAGCCCAACCAAAACCCAAGCTTGGTCCACCTAAGAAACCCCAAGCGTCACTTAGTGAGTTAGGAGTATGAATACCACTTCTCCACATAAGGAGAAGGGTTGGTTGTTCATTGTATTTCTTTTTGTGCAAGGATAATCCACCACCTTCTTTCGTCCTTATTATTTCTTACTTTCGTATATCTCTTTATCGTTCTCTCTATATTCTTAGGTTTCGTATGATGGTGTAAGTAAGTGTTAGGATTAGGTATAATGATTCCTACATAACCCAAGTAAACAACACATAGTCTTGGATTTAAAGGACCTTTATCATCACTACCAGGATGGTTTTCACTAAATGTTTTCATTGCATCACCAATGGTTAATGCCTTAGAGGTTCCTTCTTCACATAATTTTGTAAAATTCCTAGAACACATAGGTATTAAATTCCTATTTGCATTAGGACTCAAGAAATAACAATACATTAAATCTGCTACACCATAACCCAGTTGAACCACCATTTTATTAAGGTCGTATATACAAAAATCATCAATATCAACTACGTCAACATGTGATACCTGTCCACTAACATAATATTATGAGGCTTTTGGTGTAAACCAGATGTCATGATGGATTTTAAAGGAAAATACATTGGGGTGATCAACTACAATAAAAAACAACAAAAGCCACATAATGTTAACAACAATTCTACCTACATTTGAAACGCGTAACTAATTTTGTAAAACCACAAACAAAAATTTCATGAAACACGAAAAAACCATCTTTCTTAACGTATCTTGTTAGTGGATCATACTTTGAACCTTTTTTACGAATTTCCCAAATAAAGCTATGAGAAAGCATGGTCATTTGAGGAAGAAGAAGTACATGGATTGCATGTGTGAGTGTGATGTCAAGAACTAAGGAAGATATGTGTAATACAAGAGTTACCAAAGTCAACTCAATAACAGTTAGGTGTAAATTTTAACTGAAAGGCCGAAAGTGCCCCTCACTTGCTAGGCACGTAGGGGTACTTGACGGGGAAAACTAACGACAACATGGTCAAAGGACCGGTCAACCCATTTTAGACAACCACAGGGACGAATGGTGTAGTTAAATGCGTTTTAAGATGAAATGTGCAATTGTGTGCAAACCACAAAGACAATCTATGTAATTAACATATATTACATTAGGCGTGTGTACAATATCGTTTTGCAATTAGTTATGGCTGTTGAGTTAATGAGGTCGTTTTGGGTTGTTGTTATTCTTTAGGTTGGTAGGTGTGTTAGGAATTTTGTATAACATAATTAATTCTGTTAGTATTATAGTTAGTTCTGCTAGTGTAATAATTAGTACTGGTAGAAGGTTTATAATAGTTAGTACTGGCAGTATTAAATAGTTAATACTGTTTATGTAATAGTTAAGTCTACTTACGCAGAAATTAGTTAGAGTTAAA
>BQNB010020276.1:0-10017 GCA_026074375.1 Tanacetum coccineum | reverse complement strand
GTTGTTTCTGATGCTGGTGGACCTTCACACCCTCCTAAGAAGTTAAGGGAAGATCACGGAACTTCAACTTGGCCATCTATTGCTGGTAAATCTATGTCCGCGCTCCAGAGGTTACTAGTTGGGGCTGTGTTGAATCCGGAGGTTGGGATTGCAGCTTTACCTACCTTACCCTTTATTACCTCTTCTGTATCCGTGACACCAGAGCGAGAGAGTGAAGATCAAACTGACTCTATGGCCGGGGCTCCGACCCATTACTGCTCCTCCAAGGTTTGTCATATCTTCAGATTCTTCTCACCATTCAGGTGCTAATATTGCAGAAGCTGAAGTTGATTCTTTTGCCATGCCTTCTATTCCGTTGATGACAGTGGCCACTACCGTTACTTCCACAGTTGACCCTGCTACAACTGTTAAAGAAAAATTTGTTGGGTCTTCTGTTTTTGGTGGTGATTCTTCTGGTAGTGGAGCTGACCATACCATAGGTGGCTTTTCTGACCTTACTGGCAGTGACTTCATCGTTGGTGGTATCCGCACTGTCATTAGCCCTGATACGGATCTTCAAAAAGTATATGCACCTCAGTGGAGTGTAACCAATGGCTCTCGCCTGGACGATGGCCGTACTTGCCGCGAGATAGTGGATGAATTCGGTCCTCCTAAGTTTTTTGCGTCAATCCGTGGGATGGATCACGACCAACTTTTCACGGAGTTTAATGTAGGGGTCGCTCGCCAGATGTCCCTCAGTGCTGAAGTGAGGATGCGTGCGAAGTACAATATTAGAGAGAGGAGGAAATTAAATTTTGTCATGGAGGAAAAAAGTTCTTTGCTGAAGGCCAGGGATGTGGAAATTGAGGGTCTCAAGGCATAATTGCTTGTGAAGGAAGCGAAAGCCGCGGAGGCCATCCGTCTCCGTGCCGAAGCCTCTAAGTTTGAGGCTATTGAGAAATACATGCAAGATGAAGTGAGGGTTTTGAAGGATTGTAACACCACTCTGGAGAAGGAGAAAAGTGAGCTAAATGTGAAGGTGGCTGATCTTGCGGCTTCAGTGAAGGTTAGGGAGCAAGAGGCTGCTGATTTGGATGCTATGGTGACTTTCGTTAAGTCTCAGAATGACAACCATGTTGATCAGGTATGAGTCTTTACACTTGATTTCTTCTCTCTCTCTCTCTCTCTCTCTCTCTCTCTCTCTTTTCTTTTCTTTTTTTTAAAATGCTTTCGTATGATTACAGGTGCATGAACTGGAGACTTCCTCTGCTGGGCTTCAGGAGAAATTCGCAGCATATGAGAACTGTATGGGCAAGCTTTAGGAACTCCAGGATGAGCAGATACGAGTTATGAATGATAAATTCGAGAAGTTATACGTTGATTTTGTTGAGATGGCGCTTCATTTGGAGGAAAAATTATATCCTCACCTTCTGACTACCATCGTTGGCCATAGGTGGCTTCTTACTTATGGCGCGAAGCTTGCTATTGTTAAGTGTCTACATTCGCCAGAGTATTTGTCTGCCCTTGTAGTGGCTATCAACAGGGCTATTGAGAAAGGCATGCAAGATGGGCTAGCCGCTAGAATTACTCATGGTCAGGAAGGTAGAGTCTTAATAGACATTGTTGTGTTCAATCCTTCTGCGGAAAGCGATTACATTTCTGCCTTGCAAGATGTGAACTTCTCCTTGCTAGTTAAGTTGAAGTCTAATAAGGATGCGAGCACCGAGACTTTAATGAACATTTTTCGTCTAGATGAACCTCTTGCTGAAAGACTTGGTTTAGATGAGTCACAACCTCATGTTGACCAATTATTGGTCCCCATCCATCATTCTTCGGACCGAACTATCATTGGTGCTACGTCCCTGTTATTTTCCCTGGATGTTTCCCGTAACCGAGTTCAAAAAATTAGGGACAATATTGCTAATCATAGGTCAGCCCTTCGTGATGTGTTTGTTCCTTTAATTGAGTCTTTATCCTCTGCTGCTTTGGAAGGTATGGGAGGTACTTCCGGTACTGCTCTTGAGACTACCACGGCCTTATCCATTACTTTTTCTTCTACAAGCTCCATTCCTCCCATTTCCACAGATGACTATGATGTCCATGCGGATGGTCAAGAAGGTACTGGTGCGGATGGGCAGGCAGGTGCAGGTGCGTATGTTAACCCTTTCCTTAACATTAAGGATGTGGAGCTAGTTATCTCTTAGTAGTCTGTTATAATCCCTGGGCTTGGTCGTGTGTGACCTTTTTGTTGTAGCCTCTTATGTATGAATAATTTTTCTAAGTGTTTTATCCGTTTTGAGTGCCATGGTTGCTTGTTGACCTTTTTGTGTGCGGCAACTTATACTTGCATAATTTTTAATGTCTTAGTGTTTAACCTTGACCTTGCTATCTTTTTAATGTTATGATATATTTGTTCTGATAGTCTTTCTTTGAATATTTGTGGGTTATTCTCCTTATACTGGGTTTGCAATACCTCTTATGTATAATTGAGTTAATTTTGAGGCTACTCATCCTTTTGTTATGCGGAATAACGTTGATTGGGTCATGCCCTAGTGTGCGCATCTTAATCACATACAGAATAACTTTGCAAAGTAAACAATGGAAAAAGTTTAAAACAAAAGGTGTAAAGGTAGCTAGGCTTCACTTTTTATTGAAATTTCAAAAGACAGTACAATGCATAAAATAACATAAATTGAAGTGCATTATCCCCACTGCGGAATCCGCATTGGTAAATTGCTTACATCTTGTGCACATAACACTTCTTGAGGTTGCAGATATTCCAAGTCCGCGGAAGTTGTTTTCCGTCACGGTCTCTTAACTTGTATGCTCCCTTCCCAAGTGCTTCTGTTACCTCGTACAGTCCCTCCCATTTAGGGCCTAGATTCCCTGTGTCCTCCGCTCGGCTTGCATCATTGTTGCAGTATACAAGGTCTCCTGGTTTGAAACTTGTATTTCAAACTTTTGCATTATAGTATTTTTCCATTTTTGCTTTACTCTTAGCTTCTCGTATTGCTGCTTCCTCCCTTCTTTCCTCTAGGAGATCAAGGTTGATTTCTAAAGCTTCATTGTTTTGTACCAAATCCACTTCCGCTGTTTTGATTGTAGGCATGCCTATCTCTGCTGGAATGACTTCCTCTGTTCCGTATGTTAATGAGAATGGGGTGTCTCCGTTGCTAGATTTTATCATTGTGTGGTGTGCCCATAGGACATGAGGGAGTTCTTCTATCCAGTTCTTGCTTCTTGCTTCCAACCTTGCTTTTATTCCTTCACCCAAGCTGCAGTTTGCTCTTTCTATGAGCCCATTAGTCTGCGGATGTTTTACAGAGGCAAAATGCTGATTGATACATAGTTTTTCGCACGAGTCCTTAAATGGATCATCTCGGAACTGTTTTCCATTATCTGATATAATCTCTCCAGGAAGTCCAAACCTACAGACAATGTTGTCCCATATGAATTTTTTGATTTGATTGCCCGTAATGGTCACGACTAGTTTTGCTTCAATCCATTTTGTGAAGTAATACATGGCTACTATTAGGAATTTGACTTTCCCTGGGCCTTCCAAAAAAGTCCGGCTATGTCAATTCCCCATTTGTAAAATGGCCATGGAGAAGTAATTGGGGTTAGTTTCTGCTGTGGATTCCTTGGGATAGGTTTATAAACTTGACAATCTTGGCATGCTCTTATTAATGCTCTTGCGTCTCTGTGCATGGTAGGCCAATAGTAACCGGTCCACAAAGCCTTGGCCACGACGGATCGTGTGCCTGCGTGCATGCTACAAGATCCTTCATGTATCTCTCTTAAAACATAATTGGCTTGAAGTGGCCCTACGCACCTTAGCCATGGGCCGAGAAAAGATTTCTTGTAGAGGATCCCATTAATGACGGCAAACCGCCATGACTTGCGTCTTATTGCCCTTGCTTTCCTCATATCCGTTGGTAGAGTTTCCTCCGCGAGGTATTTGTAAATAGGAGCCATCCAGGTGTCTCCTTCTTCTTCTACCACCGTTAATATTTCTACATCACTGATGGACTTTTCTTTTAATTCTTCGACCAATACTTGCTTACTTAAGTGCGCAAAGCTTGTGGAAGCTATTTTGCTTAAAGCATTAACTTTTTTTTTCACTTCTAGGGATTTGTTTAATTGTGAACGCCTTGAAGCCACCTGTAAGTGCTTTTACTTTTTTCAGATAACGGATCATGCCGGCCTCCTTTGCAACATACGTGTCGTTCACTTGATTGGCCACTAAGCGTGAATCCACATTTGCTTGAAGGTTTTTCACACCCATTTATTCCGCTATCCTTAGTCCAGCGATCAAAGCTTGATATTCTGCTTCGTTGTTTGTTGCATCAATTCTGAACCTTAAGGCGTAAGTGAATTCTATCCCTTATGGGTTTGTGAGTATT
This sequence comes from Tanacetum coccineum, assembly GCA_026074375.1. Taxonomy (NCBI): domain Eukaryota; kingdom Viridiplantae; phylum Streptophyta; class Magnoliopsida; order Asterales; family Asteraceae; genus Tanacetum; species Tanacetum coccineum. The sequence goes on along the minus strand of BQNB010020276.1, from coordinate 5,635 downwards.
AGTCCTGCTCTGGAACCATCCGTGTAGGAGGATCCGTCCGTAAACAAAATCCATTACTCAGGGAGCTCCTCTTTTTCTTCCATCGGAGTGTCCGGAGAGTCCTCTTTTGGTCTTTCGACTATGAAGTCTGCTAATATTTGTCCTTTGACTGATACTCTAGGCCGGTAATGTATTGCATACTCTCCTAATTCAATGCTCCACTTCTGTAGCCTTCCTGCTATTTCTGGTCTTGATAGTATCTGTTGTATAGGCTGGTCCGTGATTACTATTATTGGATGTGCCTGAAAGTATCTTTTTAGGCGCTTACTAACATGTACTAAAGCCAGCACCAGCTTTTCTATTGACGTGTAGTTTAGTTCCTGACCTCTTAATGCCCTGCTAACAAAGTAGATGGGCATCTGTTTAGCTTCCCTTTCTGTCATCAGTACTGCGCTTACGGTCTCTTTTGCTGCTACCAAGTAAACAATAAGCTATTCCTTTTCCATTGATGCCGTTAGTATAGGGAGCTCGGCTATCAGCTGTTTCATTTGTTTAAACGCCTCTTCCGCTTCCGTGGTCCAATGAAAGTCACTTTTCTTCGTGCATTTTTTCAAAGTTTTAAAGAACGATAATGACTTCTCTGCTGATTTGGCCAAGAACCTATTCAGGCTTGCGCGTTTTCCGTTTAACTTTTGCACGTCCTTTAAACATTTTGGGGATGGGAGACTTAGCACATCATCCACCTTATTTGGGCACACTTTCAGCCCCTTAGAGTTTTTTTTTGGGTAAAGGGTTACCCCTGTAAAGTATATTAAAACTGAAAAAAGTTAAGTACAAATGGAATGTGGCTGAAGTACCACATTAACCTCAGGCTAAACAGCTTGATAAACACCTAAAACTAGAGCTTATGACATGCCATAAACTCTTACAACTCTAGAAACAACTAATTGCAACTAGAACACATAACACAACTAAACAAGCTAACCAGCAGCAGCCGTGAAAGATGAACTTCCACCAGCTTTTGTGTTTTGAATTAAGTTAGCCGATTCATCATACACATTTTCCACATCTTCTTCATCTTCTTCTTCTTCTTCATTTAAGGCAGAAAAAGAATTAGACATGGAGAGATTATCTTTCTTAGATGAATTACCAGTCGTCTTCAACATAGGTGTCGATTGAGATGTATAACCCACATAAGTAGTTCCCTTCTTTGGTGCACTTGTAGTCGCTTTAGGCTCATATCTAACATTATGTTTAACCGAAGGACCAGTAAACTGACCGCCATTAGTAGACTTGGACTTACCTTTCCTCTTCTTCTTTTTACCCACCGTTTGGAAACCATCATTAGTCTTCTCAGCATTAGGGGTAACAACATTAGAAGTAGCAACAATAGGAGGACTCACCACTTTTTTAGGGCAATAGTCATGAACATGACCAAAAATCTTACATGTATCACATCTGGGCGGCCTCCATTCATACTCAACACGGATGGTTTCTTTGGTAAAATCATCCTCAGAAAGAGATGGAATACCAATAGTAACAACATCCACGAGATCAGCCTCTGAATTTACCTCAATTAAGCACCGAGCAAAACTACTCCTACCCCACGAATCATTACACATGGAGCTTGTGTATGAATCAAGCATAACAGGTTTACCAATGAACGTAGCAATTAGACTAATACCATCCTCTTCAAAAACTTGAATAGGAACATCATGCAATTTAACCCATATCGGAATACGAGTCAATTCTTCTTTGAGCAATCTAGTATCCATCGACCATTTCTTGAGAATGATCGGAGATTTACGAATCAACCAAGGACCACCCTCCAGAACAGCCTCTAAACCAGCCCGGGAATCAAATTTAAAGAAAAAGAAGCCTTTGGAATTCATCATAATCCTTTTCAGCCCATGTTTCGCCTAGTTGTTCCTAGCATAATATTCAACAACCGGAAACGCCATTCTCTTTCCAATAAAGTAGCCATATAGAGTGTGTTCAAAGCGAGTACTAACCTTTTCAACAACTTTACGAGGAATAGAGATGTTAACACCATCAAATACGGGATCAGCCACCAAGGTACGAAAGTTAGAATTAACATTTGGTTGATCCTTTGCACTTCCACCCGCAACTCCAGCATAAGATGTTGACTTATTGATGTCCACAGACTGAACGATAGGGTCACTAGGTATTGTGGATTCATCAACATTAAGATTAATTGAATCATCAGCATACAAAACCTTACAAGGGATAACATCAGCATTATTACGATCAACCTTAATTAAATTACATATAGAACCTAATGCTTCCAAGGTTTCCATACGATCTTCATTAGTCAACTCAGATAATAACTCATCATGTTTACCAGCATCAATATCATTAATTAACTTTTGCAAGTCACCCACAGTAGTTAATGGAACTCCAAAAGTGGCAGCAACATCAATATTATACAGTTCTCGGGGCACGTTAATAATAAAAGACGGGGAAACCAAAGGAGAAGATGTACTCACCTTTGGACTACTTCTAAGCTGCATACCAACCCTAGCAGCACCATCTCCAAACATAGTACCCTTATCACTTGTATTCAACATTCTTGACTGCAACAAGCAAACAAAAACCTAAAAAACCCTAAACAAAGAAAACTAAAAGATCAACACAGCAGCTATGAGATCCACGTCTATCTCATCACGAAAAACCTTTGAATGAAGACAATAATATAAATACACGAAGGATTATCTGACTTCCATAATGAAAGTCGATAAGAATTAATGAAAGATCCCTAAAGAATGAAAAAACACCAAACCCTAAATGAGAGATCGCACCCTAAATCTTTAGAGAAACATCAATCCAATAAGAAACATGTTAAATCATTATAATCATAAGATTAACAGATTAAACAAGAGTATTATATGATATTCGGATCAAGAAAGAAGAAGATTATGCAATCAGAATTGATGGAATAAGCTTATTTCGATTTTTTGGCTTATTGTAACTCGTTTAAAGCGTGAGCTTATTGGGATATTGTATCAAAGAATGATTTGAGCTTAATAGAAATCATGATTTGCTTTTTTGTTTTCTTTTTCCTCTTTGTTTCGCTAGCTTATTAAATAAGTTGTTTTCTCGAGCTTATTTCGTTAGCTTATTAGTCTAAAAACTCCTAAAAGGCTTAAAGAAAGTCTCATATAAGCTCTCTAAAGCTTATTTGAATCAATCTTACAAGTTTTTTAAGACTTTTCGATATAATAAGCTCAAATAAGCTTAGATTTATCTTATTGTCGTGCTTAAATTGTTTTAGTGTTATTAGAAGCTCTTATTATCTGATAAAATAAGCTTCTAAATAGCTTATTTGAATTCATTTGAGCTTATATGCTTTGGATAAAATTTTCGTTGCTTATTTGCTTATTCATTTTGCGGTTTAAGTCGTTAGGTGCTTTTAGCTTATTCTAATTCCTTGTTGCTGCTCTCGTATGCTTATTAGTGCTTCTTGATTGCTTATTAGTAGTGCTTAAATAGTTATTTGTCTCGTTAAGATTTCTAGTGCTTTATCGATTTTTAAATTGTTATATCAAGTGTTTATTAAATTAAGCTTTTCGTGTGGATTGTGGTTATCCTGGCTTATTCGGTTAGCTTATCAAAATAAGTCTCAGCTTATTAGGATATAGGTTGTTTAGCTTATTGTTGCTTAAACTGGAGCTTAATTCCATGCCTGTGGTTTGTAGAATTGGGCCTGAGTTGTTGTTGGACCTCGTTAGGATTAGTTTGGGCTTCGATTGATCTTATGGGCCTGGTCTTGGTTTGTAGAACTAGTGGGGTGCGTTTGTTTAGTGTAAAATCTGATTTGGGCCTTATCTAATTTAGTTTAGGTTTTGTTGGTTCACCTTGGGCATTTTATTGGACTCGTTAGATAGAAAACATAATACAAGAGTTGCTATTACAATTGATGTAGTGAATTTGCAAATCTTGTTAAAATGTTTTAATATAACAGTTTGTTGTTTGTGTTATTTTTTGTACCGGTCAACTCATGAGGCGTGGAGCTTAAGGATTTAGTAAGCTAGAAAGAATTTGATTATTTTCTTTAGCTTATTAAACGGGTGGTATTTGTTAATTTGCGGCTCTTCAATTTGGTCCAATTTTCTATCCTTTTTCAATTTATTAGTGTAACTTAGTATAAAATGTTTAGCTTAGCTTATTTGATCATTATGCGTAGTGAGTAGTTAATTAGTGCTTGTTAAGTGATATTGTGAATTGGAATTAAGTGTGGATTTGAAAAAAAGTTTAGTTGATTAATAATCTTCGATTATTTAGATTTATAGTTTGAATGTTTCGAAGGGCAAAAGCCGGAGAAATAGTCAAACTACACATCTAGTAATTAATATCTTTTTGAGAGATTTTTGTCAAAATAAACCAACGTTGTGAGATAATTATCTTTTCTAAGGAAATTAATTCGTTAATAGACCTTAATTCACACTTGATGAACTTTTCACGTCACTTAGCAAGCATTTTCGTCTTATAAATCTTTTAGATTATTTTGGCATAATTCTCGTAGTTTAATTGTTTATTATAATTCTAGTATTAAAATTAGTTTAATTTTCTTAGTATTAAAAATAGTTTTTAAACCAAAATCATTAAAAGATAATCAAGCATTATACTTCAAAAACATTAACATGGATTTCAATTCATCTCTCGCCGTGGAAACGACACTCGGAAGATAGACTATTACTTTTCCTAAAGTAATTTTCTTATCTAACGGGATATACTATATATTATTACGACACGCGTTTAACGTTTATCACATATGTTTGGAGCAACCGCTATCTTTAATCCTTCCGGCTCCAAACAAGTTCTCAAGCATACCTAATTAAGCAAAAAAACAAACTCAAGCATTTGGTCCCCACTATCTTATGCGTCCAAAAACGTTAGTGTTGTACATCCCTTGCATTTGATGCATTTGTTTCATTTGATTAGGATATTGAAATGGGATGCAATTTCCCATATGTACAAAGCCTTGATTTTGATTATGATTCCAATTCATAAGATAATGATTTTTATAAATTGGTCCACTATAATTTCTTCTAGGTTGAGGAATGTTATTTCTTGGTTGAGAAGAATTATTTCTTCTAGGTGGTGGTGTTTTGGATCTAGACTCGGTTTTGACATATCCCAAACCGTTCTTAAGGGATGTTTGAGAGACGGTCTTTTTGAATTTTCAATGCTATTATGTACTAGTTTCTTTCTAACAATAACAAAATCCGATCGCGAAGACAAAGGTAGACTAAAAATGTGTTCTGCCACTTTTTGGCTAGTCGACGGATCGACGGATCCAGGTACGGTGGATCTGTCTGCCTTTAGGGTAGATCCATCCCCTGCCAATTTAGCAGTAGACCCAACAAAACTCATAGGTTTTGTCCCGCTTGTTGACGCTTTACTTTTATTAAATCCTAAACCTATTTTACAACTATGTGACTTTTAAACATTTAGCATTTCTCTTAGTGAATTAGCGCTTTTATCAAATTTGACAAATTTAACTTGAGTTTCCTTATGTTTATCATTTTCTAAATGGAGTAGTTGACATGACTCACAACCAATGTCAATTTCTTTATTTCTCTCAAGTTTTTTAATTTTCTCATTCAACTCTAAAATCTCTTTTTCTAAAAGGTCT